>JABFFI010000465.1:0-98055 GCA_013623725.1 Fusarium robinianum | reverse complement strand
CCTTTCCCCCGCAGATGATGCTGACCAGTATCATCCGATGATACTCGGAGCCTCCGGAGCCCGCCCTCTCGGATGCGAGACGACAGAAAGTGGCCGCATAGAGTTTACACAGTTCAGGCCAGGGGAACTTTATTCAACGTCGCTTGAGAAGCCATCTCCACTACTGGGGAACGCTTGACGTTGGCAGCATTCCAGTCCTGTGGGCGGCTTTCTTGGTCGCCCGTGACACCTGGTGAAAGGGGAACCGAAAGTCTCTTTTTTTGTTCTTCTGGTATAAGTCTTATAGCTTCAAGCTGCTGTTTCTTTTCTTCTGAGTCTTGGCTTTCTCATCTTTGATCTCTGTTTTGTAAATACATACTTCTTTTTTTGTACAAGACCATACATACATACATACATTTCTTTTTCTTCTTCTCTGTCAATCAACCATGAAGAGCCCTACTGCTATCCTGCCCTTGCGGCGGAAGAGCGAAGACAAGACTGCTGCTAGCTGGAGGGACCAGCTGTCGCCGAGAATCATGGGTCTTAGGGGCTTCAGACGAGCGTCTGAGTCAGCCAAGGCGAAGGAGCAGGACAAGGAGGAGTTTACCATTGTCCACTTCCCAGATCGTCCGGCGAGGAGGATCACTGAGGCTGATATCCCAAGTGAGGAGGAGTGCAAGGCGTATTTGATGAGGGTCAGAAAGGCGTCGATCATTGAGCAGCATCAACAACAGCAGCATCAACAACAGCAGCAACAGCAGCAACAGCAACAGCAACAACAGAGCTGGCACCAACAGCTTGAGCACCTCCATGAGCAACAACCGATTCAATGGTTCCAACCTCGGCAACACCCCGTCGTACCGGAACCTGATCAAGACCCAAACCCAGAGTTTGAGTCAGAGCCGCAGCCACGTCCAGAGCTAGACGTAGCACCCACATACTACCAAGACGATGGACCACCAGCTAGAGGCTACCCCTTCCACATGGAAACCACAGACTCGGAACCCTTCCCCCTCCCCTCAGACCCATCCCACAACCACCACCACCACCACCATCACCTCCTCCAAGTCCCCGAACCTTGGGCAGACGAAGATCCCCGCAGCAGCACCATATCCGAAGACGCCCTCCTCACAACCCGGACCTACTCCCCCAAACCCTACATCGGCCAGGCCAAGCAAGTCAAGCTCGAGCACATCGACACGCGCAACATCGAAAGGGCAGACATATCACCCCGCAACAGCCCCCGCTCCTCCCCGGCCTCGACGCCCCGCCGCGGGAGCCAGACGACGGACCAGAGCGAGGTCGCCTCCGCCGCCGTGCCGCCGCGCAAGTCCTCGCTCAGGGCGGCGCTGGTGCGCAGGCCTTCGGGGCCGCGGGATGCGTTGTGCTCGCACCCGGTTCAGGTCCATGTGAGGCAGGATAGTGCGTCGGATGCGGTGTGTAGGGTGTGTCATGGGGGCGCGGCGGAGGTGTCGGGGGTTTGTCAGAGGTGTGAGGATGAGTATTGCTCGTCTACAGATCTTCAGCCGGAGCTACACAGTCCTCGCTATCATAAGCTACGTGCTCCTCCTCAGCCTTATAAGAAACATCATCGTCCACCGCCTCTCATCCCACACACCATCGACGGCATCGCGACGCTCCATCGTCCCTCCCCATCACTTACATCCAACCCGGAAGCCAACCCGGCCTCGCCCCCTCTTACACCGCCCTCATCGGCCACAAAGCCTGTCCACACTGTCATAACTGTTCCACCTCCCCCATTGACGCCCCTATCTGCGCTCCCCACGCCAGATGTCTTTGCTCGCTTCCACGGTGACGTTGGTGTGGGTGCTGTCGAGGAGGATGTGTACGAGGACGATTGGGCGGATTATTACTTTGATGCGCAGAATTTTGGCAGTGTGAGGGGTGAGAAGGTTGCTCCTACGACGCTGGAGGTGGATGGGTTTATGAAGAGGGAGTTGAGTCTGGAAGAGTATGATGGAGTGTTTGGGAGTCCGGTTAGCCCAGGGGGTTGGATTTAATAAAGAGAGGTCAAGAAGGGGGTGGGATATGTTGGGATAAATGAGATCAGAGACCATGTAAACTAAGATTGAGATATATCTTGCATACATTAGTATGAACATCAAAGCAGATAGCATCTTATTGTACTTCTTTCGGCATGCCTGTTGGGCTGTCTAACCCTTGAGATGTAGAGTCTAGTGTGCTCTCTCTATCGAAATCCAAACTTTTGATCTCGTCTCGTCTGTACCTTCGTCTCTTAATAATATCCTCTACCAGTAAATACCCGTCCATTTTCTCTAATGTCTAAACACTCGCTCGTCTGGGCCAGATCGCCCGTCTATAGTATCCTCGAAACGCTCAACCCGCTAAAATCCCCATCCTCCAACTGCACCAACGCCCCTGTCTCGAGCTTCTTCTTCCACTTATTACTCTCATACCGCGCCAGTATCATGGTCATGCGCAGCGTCACGTCGTTGCTCGAGTCGTGCTCCTGCACCTCGTCCTTGACGGGCGTGAACGTCCACCGACCAAACGCCCAGTTGAGGATGTACCGTCCCGAAGCGTTGGGCTCTGGCACGGGCATGTCAGGGTCGGAGTTTGAAGGTGTGGCGGAGAGTGAGATAAGGGCCTTGATGCGGTAGGCTTCGTCTTTGGGGGCAGAGGAGAGGAAGGTAAGTAGTTTGGGGGTGGAGATGCGGGCGGTCGGGTCGGCTTTGAACTCGATAGAGAGGACTTCGACTTCGCTCTGGTGGCCGTGGGAGTGGGAGTGGCCGTTGGAGGCGCCATTGGAGGTTCCGTTGGAGCCGTTGGAGTGGTTGTGGTTGTGGTGGTCGCCGTTCGCCTCTGGCACATCGGTCAACTCGCTCGCCAGCCCGCCATCGACGCCAAACACCAAGTCCATAGAGACCCAACCCTTGTTGCTCTTGACCTTGGCGACATCCACCTCCAGATCGCCAACCCGGTCGAGACACACGTCATACCGGAACTCGCCTGCGGTCTCCCACTTGTTAAACACAATCAAATCCGTGTACCGCGCCTGGATGCGCGCCGTGTAACTCGTGTCTTCATAACCCTGCCAATTCTCGACATCGATGACGCTAATCACGCCGTCGAGCACGTACTTTCCGGAGTCGCGCGCCAGGCGGTTCACTTCGAGGGCCAACGTGGCCGGGAAGGCTGAGCCGCTGGTCTCGATAACGATGCGATCCGGAGTGATGGTCTCCTCGAGTTCCAACAGCGCGGGGCCGAGCTGACCGACCAGATTGCAGCAGATGCAGCCGTTGAGGAGCTCCTGGACGCCCGAGATGGACGAGTTGGCAGCGAGTTGGGAGTCGATGGCGAGGTCGCCGAATTCGTTCTTCAGGAGGGCGAGCTTGTAGTCCGGGTTATGTTCGCGGAGTTGGGGGATCAAGTTGAGGATGAGCGTCGTCTTCCCCGAGCCGAGGAAGCCCGTGATGATGGTGATGGGAATCGGGGCCATCTTGAAGGGGGTCGCTGTAGCTGCTATCAACTCGCGAGAATACAGTTTGTCCTGGAACACCGGTCGAAGTCTGAGCCCCTGGGAAAATACCTGTTGGGGAAGTATTGGCGGTGATGACGGGAAGTGACTGAGCATCACCCCACGAAAATCGACCGATAAGATAGCCTCAAAGTTCCTTATCGGGACTTATCGGCTGCGGGAACCCCGCGGTCTGCGGCTTGACGTCACGCAAGAAAAGAGGGGACTCAAGGAATTGGGTTTCACGATCCAAGGAAAAAGAAAGACAATAAAACGAGGGGGAAATCAATTGCGTATGCCGAGCAAAGAACAGGATATTGCTGCCGGAAGGAGTGGTATTTTATTAGGGTAGAAGTAGCCATATTCATAGCCACTGAGCATCGAGGAAGATCCAACTTCTCTCTCAAGACCTCAAGACCTCTCTCTTCCTTTACCACGAAACCAAAGTGTCCTTCCCTGCCTCAACCTCGAGATGGCATCTCAGGAATCATCCAGCGAGCCTCAGCCAGAGACCTACAAGGAGCAACTCGACCGAGCAGCCGAAGAAACACGTGAAGCAGAGAACAGAAAGCCGAACCCAATAGTAGAGAAGAGTAAGGTCCCATCCTCATTATCCAGGCATTTTGATCCTCGATTCTCATTGACTCGTTGCTCGACAGTCACCGAGTACATCCCAGCAGCCGCTAAAGTCCTTGGTGGCAAGCAAAGTCCATCGAACGAAGCCAACAAACCCAAAGGCCCTCCCACACGACCAGATCATGATGATAAAATTGAAGAGTTTGTCAGAGACCAGCATCGGAGCAAGGGTACCGACGGCATCTTGGGGGAAGACAAGTAATCCATCCATCACTGTGCGACGGAAAGACGTTCGGATATCTTGTTCCGTCCGCAAGGTTGGATGGACTCTGTACTCTTAGGCTTGGTGACGAATCATGAATAACCTCAATCACATGTCAACTTTGCAAAATCGAGTTGTGGCAAGCCACGAGTCTCTGATCTATCCAACGCCTCAGCCGACGACAGCCAGGCAACAAGCGCGATTCATGGTATTGGCTCAGGAGCTTGACCGCGAATACGGGACACGGTACCAGCTTTGGGGTTCGCCAAACAGACAGTTGAGCCTCATTGTGAAAATTCTTCACATCACATCCTGAGCAGCTCTCTAGCCAAACAGCGAGACAACGACTCCGGTCGACTGTCTGTAACTCGACATTCACCGTCAAATTATTCATTCCTCACAAAAAGATGTCCCCCCTTCTGGGCATTTGACCACCTACAGCGACACCATCCGAAGACGGCGCCCTGACGGCCAAATTTCCTTAAATCCAAGGGTTTTACTCTCCTGAGCGCTTCCCGCGAAGGGGAAAGGCAACGCGACACCGTGGGGGCTGAAATATCCTCTCCCTCCCGAGAGAGGGCGAGGCAGCCTAGATGAAGGTCGTGGCAGCTCAGTTGGCTTTTTGATACGGAAGAAAGGAAAGAAAAGAGAAAAAGTTTGAGTCGCGTCGAAGCCTTGATAAAGGTTTGCGTTTTCTGCGCTAAGCCATTTTTGGTGGTATTAGTCAGCTTGTTTACAACCCCAGCCCCCCGTTTTCCCGGCAGGTAACCACGATATGAGATGGATCCGCTGAGTTACCCTAGACTTTATACCCAAAATCGCACCCTTGTCCAGATTCAAAAACATCAGACTTGATATCAAAGGTCCAGATGCTGTGACTTCGCGGCTCTGTATTTCAATACTCTGTCAATACTCGATCAAAATCTACTACAAAACGTCTTGTCTTCAATAACGCCATTCCAGCAGTACCATGCCTCCTTCTACATCCCAACCCAGAGAGCCATTGCAACCATCCCGAGATAGAGTGGGAGGAGATTGTACCCTCTCACTGAGGAAGAACCATTCCCCTCACCACGGCTAGAACTGCCAGAGCCTCGAGAACCAGCCCCTGACCCAGCACTGTCATCATCTCCATCCCCATTCAGCCTCCTTCGAACCGCGTAAAAGTCAATCTCTCGAACAACAACAGACGCATCGCCTTTAAAAATACCCGGATATTCCACCAAACTGCTGGTATTGGAGACGAGATCCCCCGGGACATCACTGTCAGACTCCAGTCCATAGGAAGAGTTCTCCTCAATCAGGTCCAACATCTCGCTAAATGCTACTCTGGCGATGTAGGCAATTAGAAGGGCGTTATCTGAAGCTGCCCGCCTCTCAACCGATGATGCACTCCTTCGAGAGTTAAAGCCGGAACGTGCCTTGCGCCACCAATCCTCTATGTTGTCGTTATCTCTGGATGCCGTGGCCGTAGCAGTCACACTTGGCAGGGCCGCGGCTGTCGATGTTCTGGAACCGCCATTCTGACTCCCCACCTGCGCGGCCATGAGTCGACCGAGCCGATTCATCGTGAGCTTCTTTCGTTGGGCGTCGAGACCAATGATAGCCATGAGAGCGCGAGGGTCTTCATCTGTGACTTCCTGAAGGACCCTCGGTAATATATTGTACTTATAGGTCAGGTTGTTGAACTGGCGCACTCGGTTTTCGAACTCCCCCTCCAAGATGGATGGCTCATCGCCACCCAATTGGACGGACCCGACGAATCGATTCGTGCCGGTGAGTTTGCAGATGGGGATCTCTTTGGGAGGACCTTCGGGAAGATATGCCCCGGCGACCGCTCCAGCGCATTGGAGGACATCGGTCGCAAGGAGGGCGGCTTCAATCTTGTCGAAGTTGTCCCATAGGGTATTGGAGTATCTCAACTCCTGCGGGGTCAGAGGTTTACTTGAAACTGGGACATTTAGGCGGCTTAGTCGAGCCGCGCCCGTGAAACTCGTGGCGGAGCTGACAAGGCAAGCGGCAACCAGGAGCCGCAAGACCTGGGCGGATTTCATCATCTTGAACACAAAACACAAAAAAGGGGTGATGTGGAAGAAGGCGTCTTGATCGTCAAGTCTTGTCTGTCTTTTGCCCTGGGAAAGAAAGATATCAGAGGAAGAGGGCCGTTAAGTATTGAACAAGGTGATGGAGTAAAGATGATCGAGTTCTTCTTTCCGAGACAGCTGGGTGAGGACGGCAGCTGATAATTTCATGACAATTTGCGATTTGGTACGCAGCGGGTCTCATGCGGCGAGGCTGACTGACTCTTGATGGAAGAATTCACGCATACGCGAAACCATAGCCACTTCCGCAAAGTGGCAACCAACTCTTGCAGGCTTGGCAACCAAACATTTGGCTTGGTTGGCAGTCTTGATTGGGATGGGAGAAGGGGGGGGTTCGGTTCGGCCTGGCTGTATGAAACACGCTTTAGAAGAGGGAAAACATGAGGAGTGGCGTAGAGAGATTCGTGCTCGTAACTGTCGCAATGTCGGGAGCGAGAGGCGAGGCAAACGTAGGACTTCTTTTGTCCCCATGTGATAAGAGGTCGAGATCCCTTGGCGTAAAATCACGAGACCAAGTTGTGAAAGTATTCGTAAGTCGAGGGGGCAGTGTCTTGGATATGGGTGGGCGGATT
The DNA here is from genome assembly GCA_013623725.1 of Fusarium robinianum. Taxonomy (NCBI): domain Eukaryota; kingdom Fungi; phylum Ascomycota; class Sordariomycetes; order Hypocreales; family Nectriaceae; genus Fusarium; species Fusarium robinianum. Next base: position 91,065 of record JABFFI010000465.1, on the reverse strand, counting down.
GGTTCCGTTCACTATGATGCCGGGCTCGAAAGAAGGCTGTGAAGAAGCAACCGAGCTCCTTCTTTCAACCGACCGGCTCTTCCGGGAATGGAAATGCAGTGTGACGTGGGCATTCTGACCTGCTCGAGGCGACACGAAGCGAACCGCAATAGGTAGCATTCACGGGGCACTGTCGCTGTGCATGTTGAGGATATTGGCCATGGCCTGAAGTCGAATCAAGCTTGGAAGGATTTCCAAGACCTCACATGGATATGTACGATCCATCGACGATCAGGGTACAAGGGTGGAACCTGGCCAAGGCCGAAACATTTACCAAGAACATGGTTTACTCAACAGGAGCAATATCGTATAACCAGCTCGCTCTACCGTGTGTCTAAAGCGCCTCTAAAGTCGGAAAATGAATGATTTGTCAGGTTGTCCTCTTCAGGCCTTTGCCAAGCAATTCTTTCCCGACCTCCTTCACGAGTTTCTCATCTGGAAACTTGGCCTTCTTCGCGGCAATACTGTCTTCGGCACAGACAGCCCGGAGGAGGTCGGCCAGCTCCCCGTCAAGAGGAGTGCCGTACGTGAGATGTCCCAAAGCCAATAGCATGCCATGCAATGCATCTGCGGACTTCTCTTCTAAGCTGATGGCTTCAACGACCGACGCGGCCAGCTCCAGTTCATCATCGCTTGACAGCGTGGGATTCGAGTTTTTCTTGGCCTGTCGGTTTGACAATGATAGATTGAACAAGAGTGACGAAGCAGCCACCCTCACATTGTTGTGGCCTTCGTCGAGAAAACTAGAGGAAATAAGTTGAATAATAGCCCCCCGCAGTTCATTATCCCTAAGAATCTCGTGAGGAAATAGAGGCGTCGAAAAAAAGTTGCATGCCATCTGAAGGGTGATGAGGCGGAGTGCGTAGGGACAGTCTGTCCGGTTATTGACGAGATTCAATACACTTCGAACTGTGAGGTGATCCTTCTCCTCCGCGAAACAGCCACTGATTCTAGGGTCCGAAAGCGCACATCGGAACAAATCGATGACTGTAAAAAGTGTATCGATGGGCATTGAGCCGACAGAATCCTGGACGAGGCTGCGTAGGTGATTCATCTCAGGCACTATCGCATCCTGAAGTCCATCCTTCGTGCGGGCTTCGAGGTAGTGCTTGAGAGCTAGGATTTCCGGCTTCTTGGCGACCTCACTCCCCATCTTGACCATCAGCTTGTCCAGTGGCGGGATCTTAGCATACGCCACTGGTTTCAAATTCGGATCCGAGAAGCTTGGGAGGTACAGTCTCTCGTGCGGGTGAACGGGGAAGGCCATTTGAACCAAAAGCTGAATATTGCCACGGAGGGCAGCTGGGTCAGCTCCAGACCATCTGTTCTCCTGTTCTCCCTTGAGGAAGGTCATTAGGGTCGGGGTTGCACTGATAGAATATCGGCTGCCTATCTGATGGCCCTGGGGATGGGAAATGTCGACCTTGATGAGAGTAGCCTTGTTTCCAAACTCTTGCGCAAGTTCATCGTACATGGGGTACAAGACCTTGCACGGAGGGCAAGTTGCCGAAGTGAAGAAGACAACTGCGCAGGAGTCCTTTGCACCCGCAAGGAGCTGATCGAACTCGGAGGTACTCGTGACGTTCTTGACACCCCCGCTCTGTTTCACGGGATCTTGGTTCCTCACTGGGGTTTGGGCACTTTGTTGTAGCCCAAGAATGGAACCGTTTTGCCTGCCAGCATTCACTCCCTGAGTGAGCTGGGGAAGCAGCATGCGGCCCATGGGAGACTCCAAGACGGCATCGGGCATTTTCACGATGTGTTCCGGAATACCCTTTCCGACTAAGAAATTTGAGAAGGAGTCACTAAAGTTGTTGCAATTGTGACGGAAGAGGTCATAAGCCTAACCACGTGTCGTGGATTAGATACTTGGAATAGGCATGGATCGGTGGGTAGTACACAGTGAACCGAAAGAATGCGTACCTCTAGAGTGAAAATGGGTCGCAGAGAATCGACAAACTCCTCGACGATATCCATTGGGAGGTTAGTAGTGCCAAGGTGTATCCTTTCTAGAGGTTGGCCGAGATGGGATGACCCGGGGGCAATGGAGATTATTCCACCATCATAGACGTATTCTCGGCCGTCAAGTTCGATAGATGTGTGGTAGATGGCGTCAAGTTGAAACCCTAGGATTCCCATGGACATTTGCCGGGCAAGTCCTCTGGAGAGGTCGTACACCAGCAGGTGAACATCCATGATTTTAGGAGGGTCAAACTGTCCTGTTGTAAAGGTGGATATGTTGCGACAGAGAGCAGCGTGAGATGCCTAGTTTTGGGCTTTGAGAGTGCTTAAAAAAGGATGCGGGGTTGCTGGGAAGATATGCGAGGCTGGCGTGTTGAATGTGTAAAGAGCTGTGGTGGTGGTGACGATGAAGGGAAGAAGTCGAGTTCACATTGGGGCAGGCAGCATCGGAGTACGACTCCGTTGTGTGAGAGAAGATTCTGGAGTTGCTGACGGAAGCGATTGGCTGCGTGTCACCGATTAAATGTATTGCCTGTGCGAAATATTAGGTAGATAAAATACTACATATAATCTTTGGCTAGGTAGATATTCTTCAGAAATGGGAGTCAATTCGAAAAGACCTCAACGACATCTAGCATCTGGGAAGTTTGTGATTTACGGTAGGTATTTTAATCTTCTATCCAAATTTCATTCGATACTATTATATATCATGAACTTTTGACCATCCCCGGCTCAGGCGCTCCTTCAGATCCACTATAGAAGGTGGGGCTACTAAAATTAGAGGCATCTGCCTGTCGCTTCAGGGGCTCCCGTGGCTCCCTCACATGGATGCCGCAATCCGCACATACATATACACAGGAAGTACGCTGAAAAGAACCTGGAACCGGAAAACTCGAATTGCTAAATACAGAAAAAAAAGAGTAATGATATATGTCGGTTTAATCACATAAACTGCTCCTTAATTAGTTTATATTTTCTTCTTCATCATTGTGAATGTAAAACTTAATTTTTTTCGGGAAGGCAGTGTTAGTGAGAGAGGGTACCTCCCTAAGTAAGCATATGTACTATGCACTAGCCCCTGAACGGAAGCCGCTAAATTCTCACGATGCAGATTGGCTAGAATGTTCCCCCCCCCCGGTTTTAGTTATCAGTCCCTTCCATGACTGGCAACTGGCGTACAGCCAACAAATCGTTGGTTCCCCCTTTCTTCCCGACTTCGTATTAACAGCAAAACTTGCATCTCCCTCCCCCTTGTCATACATTCCTCGCATCCTCCTCACTTCTTTTTCCTTTTTCTTCTTGTCGCGCGCATCTCTCCCTCGTTTAATCGCCACTTTCTTTCCATGCGTGACGGCGTTCCCCTTTAACCGACCTCCTTTCTTGCTGTCGCATTCTGTTCTCGTGTGAACCGACCCGCGCTCATGAGAACAACCGCCACGTTGCCCACCAAGTTCGTCGCCTACGATCCTCACGAGAAACCCGGGCGGTACAACTTTCGACCAAAGAAACAAGGGCTCTTTGCAAACATGAAGGAAACTTGGATGTCCCAGTCCCAGAGGACGCGGTGGATTAAGACAGCCGCAATCCTCCTCGCGATTGTCACCATCTTGTACTTTATCTCTCCTAGGGGCGTTGAGATTTACAATGAAGGTCACGCTGGCGGCAAGTAAAAACCATTGGGAAAGTCTCGGTTTCCGAGTTGCTAATATGGGTTTGCAGCAGCGACCACTGGAAAGGCTCCTGGAAAGGCCAACGATGGCCAGGTTCCCTCCGACTCGACTTACGGCACCGACCGATGCGCCAAATCGTTCTCCAAGGAGAAGCCCATCGTCCAGTACGTCCTGATGATTGATGCCGGCAGCACTGGCTCGCGTATCCACGTCTACAAGTTCAACAACTGCGGCCCCACCCCCGAGCTGGAGCATGAGGAGTTCAAGATGACCGAGAAGTCGGTTGGTGGCCTCAGCGCCTTCAAGGACGATCCTGTGCAGGCCGCCAAGAGTCTTGACCCCCTCATGCAGGTGGCTATGGACACTGTTCCCGAGGCCCTCAAGGGTTGCACTCCCGTCGCCGTCAAGGCCACCGCTGGTCTCCGCATGATTGGCCCTGAGCTCGCCCAGGCTATCCTCGATGAGGTTCGCAGGCATTTGGAGGAAGACTATCCCTTCCCCGTTGTTGACAACGAGAAGGAGGGCGTCGCTATCATGGACGGCTCCATGGAGGGTGTTTATGCCTGGATCACCACCAACTACCTCCTTGGTAACATTGGAGGCCCCGAAAAAAGCGACACTGCCGCTGTCTTTGATCTTGGTGGTGGCTCTACCCAGATTGTCTTCCAGCCGACCTTCAAGGGTGCCCCTGATGGCGGCATGCCTGAGAGGCTCGCCGAGGGCGACCACAAGTACGACCTTGACTTTGGTGGCCGCCATTTCGAGCTGTACCAGCATTCTCATCTTGGCTACGGTCTCATGGCTGCCCGCGACGCCATTCATCAGACACTGGTCAAGGACCTCGGCGACTCCAAGGGTGAGGACAAGTCCTGGATGCAGCAGCCTATCGTTCACCCCTGCATTGCCCCTAGCATGAGCAAGGAGATTGAGGTTAAGCTCGAGGGCAGCGAGGCGCTTACCAAGTTCAACTTTACTGGTCCATCGCAGCCCTCTCCCGCCCAGTGCCGCAACCTGGCTGAGAGGATCCTGAACAAGGACGCCGCCTGTACCCTCGCTCCCTGCTCCTTCAATGGCATTCACCAGCCCTTGTTGTCCAAGACCTTCACCCTGGAGGATGTCTTCATCTTCTCCTACTTCTTCGACCGCACGAAGCCGCTTGGCATGCCCGACTCTTTCACCCTCCGTGAAATGCACGACCTCACCCATACCGTCTGCATGGGTCCCACTGCCTGGGATGTCTTCACTACTGTCCCTGGCGCTACGGAGGAGCTGCTGGACCGACCTGACCACTGCCTGGACCTCAACTTCATGATGGCTCTTCTCCACACGGGTTACGATATGCCCATCGAGCGAGAGGTCAAGATCGCCAAGAAGATTAAGGGCAACGAGCTTGGTTGGTGCCTCGGTGCTAGGTAGGTTCCCACCTTGGGTTCTTGAATGAATTTTTGCTAACTGTCTTGACTAGCTTGCCTCTACTGGAAGCCGGCTCTGGCTGGGGCTGCAAGGTCCGAGAGGTTTCTTAGAAGGACACCACGGTGGGAAAGGCGTTGATGACAGTACCCTTATAAACCTGCATTGTTTTCATTAGAGTGATTGTTCTGTGACGCGGTTGAACGGCATTTTTTGGGAACACGGCGAAAGACACGAGAGCAAAAAGCTCACCCGGCATGATGAACAAACCTGGACTGGATTACAGGTCATGACTAGCCACTCTGGGACCAGGAGTCCTTACCCTGTCATGACGTGTAGATTACTATAGAATTATTTAATACATCGGTGGACCGCCTTACACTGGTGCGGTCACCATGCCCAGGACATCCTCTACAACATCCTCGGGACCAATATCCTCGAGCAATGCTTCTACTGCTTCTACTCTGCTGCCCCATTGCATACTTCTCTCCTTCTCTGGAGCCGTTACTTGGATGCGATGTAAATAGATCTTCCGGGCTGCGAGACCGACGAGGGCTGGCGTTACAAAGTCTAGTCGATGCAAGGCGGCGAGGCAGCGCATGAGCTGGCCGAAATGTTTCGTCGCCGTCGGGCTGATGCCACCAGCGACGGCTCGGTGCATTCGGAGGAACGACACGATGTTCATCTGGTAGCGCGTGATCTCGATGTCGACATGAGCTTGCTCACTTAGCGTTCCTAGGTGACTGATCTCCTGCAAGAGTGTGAGCGATGAGCGAACATGCAAGGGCCAGCGAGCGTACTGTTTCCAGAATCAGAGGTGGTGCGGCAGCGTCCTCTTCGGCATTTCCTCTCTTGACGACACTCCCTGTTGATGCCGTGTCCGCGCCATCACCACCATCAGCCTCATCGAGGTTAACGAATCCATCCTCAGGGTCGTGCCAATACGCAATGTACAAGAAATCATTCAGATGCGCGGTGACGTGGGCTTCCCCGCCACTCGCTGCTTCGAGTACCGGGATGAAGAGAAACTGCTTCGGCGCAGTTTGTACTGATGTGCGGGTGAAGATGCGGCGGGTGCGCAGCAGCTCGAGGGCCTGGATCTGGACGGCCTGGGGCGCGCGGTCGAGATTTTTGGCGAGAATGACGTTGGCGATCTGATGTGATGATGCACCGCTAGGGCTAAGGGGGGTGGGAGGTACTCGGGGATGGGACGAGCCTCGGGAGACGAAGTAGGAGTCTGAGGGACCGGCGCGTCGGGGGGAGATGGATCGACTGTGAGGGGAGTTGTCGTGGGGGATGAGGAGAGCGGCGGCGAAGTCTTCGAGAGTCGTGGAGGGAGTGCAATCGATGACGACCCAGCTGAGGCCGAATGTCTTTGTGGCCACGAGCTGTAGCTCCTGTATCAAGTCGTCGATAGCATCGGGCGGTGTGCTGACGAGACAATGCTCGCGGCGTATAAGACAAAGTAGGACGGCTAATTCGAGGTCGCTCAGAGCGTGGACCTTGTCGAGGAGACCGTCATCCGCCATCGTTGAGCCGTCTGGACCTCGAACTTGAGTCCATTAGGCGCTGACTGGTCAGCCTTTCGTCTGGGGGTGTGTGAAAGGACGTCTATCAGAGTGACCCTATTCGCATCTGCACAATTCCCTTTTCGGCTGTTAACCCAAAAGGGGTGACGTCGCATGATAGCTCGCGCATATGATGTCACGTGGCGGTTGCACAAGAGCAATCTATGGATCCATGGGCGCCTTCAGGCCCCCCACTTTAGGTTTATGCATGACCCTAGACCTATAATGGTTAGTGTTTGTGGGCGTCACCTCGAGCGACGGGCGAGGCTGCGACATTGGTACCTCTCGCCGCCCTCCCGTCATCTGCCGCCTGCCTCTTTAACAACACAACCGACCCGCGATTTTCGATTCCCTCACCCACCTCACCCTTATTTCCAGCACCACGACCCCGTCAGGACGCCCTCTATCGTGCCTATAAGCGGCACCTTCACGCATTGATAGATCCGGACTCATCGCGCTGCGGACGAGCCTTGTCGAGCGGACGACCACTGCGAACCCATTGCGTATTTGGACGCTCGAGATAACGTCATTGAGAGACACGTCTTATCGACAGTTGATAGCTCGCCATGGCTTCAAGGAAGAAGGTCCTCCTCAAGGTGGGCGATTCTCGATAAAAAGCTATTTCGAAGTCTTGGGCACTGATTTTTGATGCCGAATAGGTCATTATCCTTGGGGATAGTGGTGTCGGAAAGACCAGCTTGATGAACCAATATGTGCGCACCCATTCCGCTCGAACCCGAACCCTTCCACGGATGTGACAGCACTAATTTTTCGATCGCGCACTCCAGGTCAACAAGAAGTTCAGTGCAAGCTACAAGGCCACCATCGGTGCCGATTTCCTTACTCGAGAGGTCCTGGTCGATGATCGACAAGTCACCATGCAGGTAGGACAGGACATCCCTCGCTAGGCTGATGGCACACAAACTCCTTTTAACGACGGAGTACTGATTACTTTGGCATTATAGCTCTGGGACACGGCCGGCCAAGAACGATTCCAGTCGTTGGGTGTGGCCTTCTACCGAGGTGCAGACTGCTGTGTTCTAGTATACGATGTCAACAACGCCAAGAGCTTCGAGGCGCTGGATAGCTGGCGAGACGAGTTTCTTATCCAGGCTTCACCTCGGGACCCTCAGAACTTCCCCTTTGTAAGTTGATCATGTTGTCTGTAGATGATGATGGAACTGGCTGTTGACCATGGTACAGGTTGTTCTGGGGAACAAGATTGATGTCGAGGAGAGCAAGCGAGTGGTTCGTGCACCCAGCTCCCATAACATGCTCGGTTATCTAACATGGATGTAGATTTCCAACAAGCGAGCCATGACTTTCTGCCAGTCCAAGGGCGATATTCCGTACTTCGAGACAAGTGCTAAGGAGGCTATCAACATCGATCAGGCCTTCCAGGGTACGTGGCAAACAATTTTTTTTCTTTTTTACTTTTTCTCTGCCTTCGACTTCGTCATGTGCGTAGCAAAGTTAAAACCTTCTGACCCGATGATAGTGATCGCCCGAAACGCCCTGGCCCAGGAAGAGTCTGAGGAGTTCACCGGCGACTTTGACGATCCGATTAACATTCACATCGAGAACGACCGCGACGGCTGCGCCTGCTAGATGAGTAGAGAAATAACCCTGTTGGATTTAACGGACGCGCGCGTGGGAGGATTGCTATCGATGGGGCTGAAGTCTTATTCCTTTGTTTTTGGACGCATACTTATCATTGCCTGGATGTAGCCTACCGGGAGAGAGAGGGTGCTTTTTGTTGTCTGTTTCTTTCGGCGGTGTTATGCACGGTTGAGGTTTTCTCGTCCTTTCTTTGCTGCTTCTGCAGGCTTACCTTGAGGGTGTGAAGTTTTATGGTATCATGAGCACACCTGTCGTTGCCTTTCCGTCCTGAACGTTTCCTTGCCGATTGTAATGTCGTGATCTGCGAGAATACTTGGGATGAATCGGAATCGCCGTTGCTTAGCACCGAGATATGGAGCCATTCATAGTTTCTAAAGATTGCTCTGGCGCTGCCTTCAGGACGGAATATGTTATCCAGAGAGGTAGCTTGTTTATCAGACCATAATTCAGCCAAACCCACTCGCTCGAGAAGCAGCTCCGATATAGACCACTTCTTTATTAATCTTTGTAAAGGAATCGTACGTTTTGAGCCCCCCAAAAGAAGCAAAGTCATCCTTTTTCCCTCTGGCATGTGTTGCATTGACCGTTTCCTCTTAAATACCTCCGGGCTATAGCATTCTCCCGCTTCCGTGACATCCCTCGGCACGGCCCCCACCTATTTACTCAAGCTCCGAGGCGTACCCCAGATTTCCCGCGGGCAATCCTGGGCCCACTATTAGCTTGATTGGGACGAAGGAGGACTTGGGGGAAGTGCGTCACAGAGATTTGGGTTGAGGAAAAACGTACCTCGGCATCTGGGTCCTTGAACATTCGACGACGTGCGGAGAAGTTGGAGCTGGTTGGCTGCTTTTTGAGAGGTACAAGGGATATGGTAAGCTGGGGTAGAAAGGGAGAGGGAGGCTTGGTTGTTTATAAGGAGGGAAGGTTGTGTCTCTTTTTTTCTCTTCTTAATCGATTGAGACAACGTTGTTGTTACTTTGTCAAGGTACTCTTTTTTTTTCTGTGTCAACTCTTTTGCCTGGGGCTTGTTTTACCGTCATAATACCTAGGTACTAAGTGAGTCCCTTGAGAGACTGTAATCTGTCTTTTTACCACCAATCCATACCTATATTCGTGATGGCGGCGAGAATCCCAGCTATTGTGGGTAGCTTCCCCCCCTCCTTCTCTGTATCATTGTCGTGGATTGGGCTTCAGATTAACCCGTGAGATGAATAGGCCGCGAATCGCGTCAGCGACGCGGCCAAGAGACAACTTGATGTTGTCGCCAAGTTCGTTGAGGAGGAATGCATCCCGTGAGTTCGACCGTCGCTCCTCCTCTCATCTTGTTGTGACTGGTTTCCTCGATCTGACAATTGCTACCTGTCTAGCGCTGATCCCGTCGTCGAAGCCTTGACTGGCGAGGGTGATGAGCGATGGGAATGCCACCCACGGATCATCGAGGACCTCAAGGTCAAGGCCCGCCAACTTGGTCTCTGGAACATGTTCCTCCCCAAGGGCCACTACAAGGAGTCGCCTGGCTGGTCGAACCTCGAATACGGCCTCATGGCGGAGTGGCTCGGTCGGTCTCACATCGCCTCTGAGGCATGCAATTGCTCCGCCCCGGACACGGGTAACATGGAGGTTCTGGCCAAGTACGGCAACGAGGCTCAGAAGGAGCAGTGGCTGAAGCCTCTCATGGAGGGCAAGATCCGGTCTGCGTTCCTCATGACGGAACCGCAGGTTGCTTCGTCGGATGCGACCAACATCGAGCTGAGCATTCGTCGCGAGGGCAATGAGTATGTTCTGGATGGACAGAAGTGGTGGTCGAGTGGTGCCGGTGACCCTCGGTGCAAGATTTTCATCGTCATGGGCAAGACGGATCCGGATAACAAGGATCCTTACCGGCAACAGTCGGTTATCCTGGTGCCGGCTGGTACGCCTGGCATTACTATCAACAGGATGCTCAAGGTCTACGGCTACGACGATGCGCCGCATGGCCATGGCCACTTGACTTTTAAGAATGTGAGGGTGCCTGTCTCGAACATGGTGCTTGGTGAGGGACGGGGATTTGAAATCATCCAGGGTCGGCTTGGACCCGGCCGCATCCATCATGCTATGCGTAGTATCGGTGCTGTGAGTGACCCCTTCATCCTTGCACGGCGTGTGTGTGTCTGTGTTTTCTAGGTTCTGACTACGACATCAAAGGCCGAGCGGGCCCTGGACTGGATGCTTCTCCGGGTCAACGACGAGTCCAAGAAGCCCTTTGGCAAGCTCCTCCGCGAGCACGGCGTGATCCTCGAATGGATCGCCAAGTCCCGCATCGAAATCGACGCCGCCCGGCTCATCGTACTCAACGCGGCCATCAAGATGGACGAGCTCGGTCCCAAGAAGGCCCTCAAGGAGATCGCCGAGGCCAAGGTGTTGACCCCACAGATGGCACTCACGGTCATCGACCGCGCCGTGCAGGCCTTTGGCGGCGCGGGCGTCTGCCAGGACACGCCGCTGGCCTACATGTGGGCGGGCATCCGGACGTTGCGGCTTGCCGATGGGCCGGACGAGGTGCACTTGCAGCAGATGGGACGGAATGAGAATAAGCGTGGCGGGGAGGTGACGGCGAAGATTCGTGGGCAGAGGGAGAAGTCGGAGGCGTTGCTGAGGGAGTATGGGGTTGATAGGAGGGAGCCGGGGGCGAGGATAAAGCATGCCGACCCGAAGCTGTAAGGCAGTGGTGGTCGGGATGACTGTGGTCGAGATGATGGGCCGCAGGTAGTTGTTGTTGTTGTGATGGTCCCCAGGTGAGAGGGGGAGGGAGGTGGAGATTCCGTTTGAAAACAAGACGATTAGTTAGTGAGTGACTAACATAGTTTACTACCTTGATTATGGATGTTTTTCTCTTAGTATTATTCCCGGTTGTATGGATGCTGTTGTTATTGTTGTTGCCGTGATGCATCATGGGCTAAGACTGAAAGCAGAATGAAATACTAGGTTAGTATAGGTCAGATGCTATACGTCGCATCCCGTTGCTTCAAGTTCCCTAGTCAACTTGTTGATCGATTGGATAGCGCATGAACAACTCCTCGGCCTAGACTATGTAATTACTTCTTCTCATCCCCGTCAGTCACAATGAGAGGGATCATACCCCAGACAATATATATGCGCATAGTCATCCCATCAACCCCCATTGCCCTGGCGATGATGCGTTGTCCGTTAATCGCCGCACATATCGTGACGCGGGATGCACGCTATCACGACCAACAAAGCTCAAAGACTAACATCCGACGTGCCATTTCTCACACACCAACTAAACTTGCCTTCGTCCCCCTTGCCCCTGGCTCTCTTTTCTAACCCACACACCCCGTCTCCACCGCCACCATTCCAGCCAGGGGGGTGATTATCCGCGTTAATTGGTGCCATGGGTTTCGTCGTTGCTGTGCCGACGGCATGAGCGACCGTTTACTTGCCGTAATTTTTCTCTCAAATCCGTGCAGGGCTGGGGCTCTGATCACGGCAGCGACTTCGTATATTAAAAAGCTGTCCCAGCATTCACGCTTTTCCCGTTTCTTCACACTTCTACAAGACAGAGAGAACAAACAGATACGAGACGAACCGTTCATAACTCTTTGGCATTGTCGCGCATTCGAGCTATCCGACGCTTTCGCTTTCACTCTCGACTCACCTCATCACAAGATCCAAGTACACACACACACACAAGCACGCACTCACGCACTCACACAACCTACACAAGATGTCTTCCATCAAGATCCTCGGCGACAAGGACGTCAACACCTCCATGGCCGATAAGCAGCAGGACCAACAGCAGGGCCTTGGCAAGGACGTCAAGAGCATGGAGTACCACCGCCAGGTCTTCCAGTCCAAGATGGCCGAAGATGAGACGTATGCAACCGACGCCCCAGAACCATCGGTGATAGGACCGTCGTGGCTGACCAGTTACGACAGGACCTCCAAGTACATCTCGCCCTCGGACAACATTATGAGCCCTTGCACCGCCAAGATCAACGCCCTGCGCAACAAGCACGCCAGCAAGTTCGTATACCCCCTTCGTTCAACCCGCCCGCCCTGGGAGGGGACAAGAAGCCATCGTTGACTGACTGATTTCCTCCGCCTACAGAGTCAAGCCCAAGTCGCTGTTCGCCCGAGCGAGCGCTAAGAAGCTCCAAGGCGACAACCCTCTCGGCGCGACGCCCGCACCACCCAAGGCGACCTTCCAGCTGTGAACGTCCCATGGCACACTCACTGTACAATAGCAGCACTGTGTTTTTGGTTCGTATGGCAAAGAGGCATTTCTGAAGAAGAAGTGCCCGGTGGAATCGGCATTGTACGCCCAGGCTATGTGTTCTTGATAGCGGTACTTTAGCCGCAAAGATTCCCTTCTCACTGCTGGACGTTTGGGTTATGGATGGGACTGTTGGCGTTTGGGGATTGATTCACTCTTACTACCTTCGCTTTTTTTGTGCAGGATATGGAAAACCGGTGGGCTTATAACGACATGATACTATGACCGGGACTTGGAGGCTTCCTGGAAGGGTTTGCTGTACTTTTTGTGTTGTATGAATTTACCGTCTTGGACTTAATATCGTCGTACATCTTGCTTCTCTCGTTACCAGGAGGAAATGGGTGGGATTTCTTTGTCTATGCTCTCCAGCCGCTGACAATGAAAACAACATCCTCATCCGCCACCATATGTCCCAATCCGACTCGCTGAGGAATGTGTCTTGCGCTCGCACCCCAGACCAGCGCATACTTGAACGTATCCTTCATGTTCCGATGAATCCGGTCGCACACGTCCTCGATGCTGCTGTTGCTCCGCACGATCAGGGCCTCGCCGAAATTGGGGTCGATGCCCTTGCGCTTGGTATAGATGCGGATGAGCTTAAGCTCCTTCCAGCACCGATCCACCACGTCCTGGATGCCGAGATCCAGCTCGCAGCTCATCACTACGGTCTGGGGCTCGCGGGCGAGCTTATCGAGGAAATCGAGCGAGACGCTGTCGATCTTGTTGTAAACGTAGAGGCACTTGATGTACTTGCGGTGGTCCTTCATGATGACGTCGATGAAGTCGTCGACGGTAGCGTACTCATCGCGGACCAGAACTTCGCAGTTGAGGATCTTGTAGTCTCGCAGGATGTTGAAGAGCATCTTCTCATCCAGGTTCTTGGGAGGCGTCTGGAATGTGATCTTCATGCCGCCCGCCTTCTTGACCTTGAGGTAAATGTTCCTGGTCGCCTTGCATCAGCATCATCCTGCATCCGAGATGGTCTCAGGCCCCAGGATACTCACGGTGGCTCTCGGTTCAGACGGATACCGACCGCCTCGAGTTCGGCCTCCAGCAGTGCTCTTTGCTCCGCCTTTTTGGTGGCGTCCAAGACCATCAGGATCAGATCGCTGGTCTTGGCTGCCGAGATGACTTGTCGTCCTCGGCCCTTTCCCTCGGAAGCACCTTCAATGATACCGGGCAAATCGAGTAGCTGGATTTCGGCACCTCCATACTCCAACACTCCAGGAATCGCGGTCAAGGTCGTGAAGGCGTAGGAGGCGACTTCGGACCTCGTCTTGGTCACCTTGGATAGAAACGTCGACTTTCCTACGGAAGGGAAACCGACTAAAGCAATTCGCGCATCACCACTCTTGCTGACATCGAAGCCTGCACCGCCGCCACCGCCAGATCCCGGACCTGGTTCTAGCAGCTGAGCCCGTAGACGAGCAAGTTTTCTGGAAACTATTAGTATGGAAGAGGTCGGGGTTGCTCATTGTAGAAGTAATGGCACAAATCTCTCCGAAGATCTACCCCCAAAGGAAATGTCCATCAGCTTACCCTTTTAGTAGACCCAGATGATATTCTGAGAAGTGTTAACCAGTTCATACAGTCCAGCGAGATAGACACATATGCACATACCAGTGGCCTTGTTTTCTGTTAAGTGGTTAGTCAAGATCGAGGTAATGAACAACTGGGCTGTTTATATATCCCAGGTTTGTGGATATCGGGTGAGTGAGCCAAGCACCACAGCCAGGCCGTAAAGATGAAGGCATCTACGGTTCTAAGTGTCAGGTGATAGAATCGCACCCTCCCCCAACTAGCAGAGGCCTCGGATCCCTTCTAGGCTCACTCAAATAGATAGGAACAGCAAGTATCCTGGCGCTTACTTTGGGTCCTCTTCATCTCATCCTCAATCCTTTCCAGCAACATGGTCAGTAACAGCCCCGCGCATCAGAGAGAGAGAGAGAGAGAGAGGGACAACTCACTCCTTGATCTTATCCGTGATGTTCACCATCTTGTCGTAGATTTGAGGCGCCGGTCGCGCCTCCAGACAAGATCTAGAAAAATAGCTTGAAAGAACGAAAGCACTAGGAAATATCCCAGTCTTAAATGATGCTATCCGACTTGTACCCAAAGAATTAAGATGGTGAGGTGGGGCGACAGAGAGGCGTGATGAAGCTCTGGCAGAATCCCTCATCGAGGTCCACAAGTTGCGGGATGGTTTCTTCACCGCCTTCCTTATTCGGCGACCACTATCGTATCAGAGCGCGCTGCCCCGAAACTTTTACAGCCTTGCATTATCCCATCCCAGTCAAGTTTCTCGAGCAACGCCCGCGTCGCCATCATACCCTTTCTCAACCACGACCCGAATTACGCGATTCAATCATGGCCGACACCTCAGAACAGGTCGCGATGGCGCCGGATGCCGCGCAAGAAGGACAAGAGATGGCGGTTGCGACAACAAGCACCGATGTCGCGGCGCCAACGACGAAGAAGGTCGTCAAGAAGATCATTCGCAAGAAGAAGCGACCCGCGCGAGTACAGATGGATCCCGACATGCTCTCATCAGAACCCCCTCCTCAAACTGGCACAATCTTCAACATTTGGTTCAACAAGTGGTCTGGTGGCGATCGAGAAGACAAGTATCTATCCAAGACGCATGCGAAGGGTCGTTGCAATATCGCCAAGGACAGCGGATACACGCGAGCGGATGCCCTTCCTGGCAGCTACTTCTGCCTCCCCTTCTCCCACGGCATCTGCACCAAGGGCCAGGATTGCCAGTATCTACATCGGTTGCCGGGTACCTTTGATATTTTCAACCCGAACGTCGATTGCTTTGGTCGCGACAAGTTTTCCGATTACCGAGATGACATGGGTGGCGTTGGTAGCTTCATGAGGCAAAACAGGACAATCTATGTGGGAAGAATACATGTCACCGATGATATTGAAGAGATTGTGGCACGACACTTTGCGGAATGGGGACAGGTCGAGCGCGGTAAGTCTTTTTCTCCCCATCATCTTTTTCTTGACACAGCTAACAATGAACATCAGTCCGTGTACTAAATACTCGAGGTGTCGGTTTCATCACATATACCAACGAGGCGAACGCACAATTCGCCAAGGAAGCCATGGCGCATCAATCTCTCGATCACGAAGAAGTTCTAAATGTCAGATGGGCAACCGCCGACCCCAATCCGATGGCCCAGGCGCGTGAGGCGCGACGAATCGAGGAGCAAGCTGCCGAAGCTGTTCGAAGAGCACTCCCCGCCGAGTTTGTCGCTGAGATCGAGGGCAAAGACCCGGAGGCTAGAAAGAGGCGGAAGATTGAGAGCAGCTACGGCTTGCAGGGTTATGAGGCGCCTGATGAGGTTCACTTCGCGCGCGGCGCCAATGCTGTGAATCCCCGGGGCCGAGAGGGTCATCAGGTCGAGTACCAGGAACGTCCGATGATCGAGAACGGCGAATCGAGCGAACAGCCAGAGCAGATGGAGGTGGAGGAACAGCCACAGCATGAGACTGGCGGTATCTTTTCGGGCAGCACACTCGCAGCCCTCAACAAGGCCAAGGTCTCGGTGGCATCAAAACCGAAGGCGGCAGCGGCGGCAGGGCCATTGGTAGCATATGACAGCGACAGCGATGATGAATAGGGACCAGGCGTTTTTGGGATTCTTTTTTCTTGGAATACATAGATCGTTAACTTGCAATAATGATACCACACGGAACGGCGCAATCAGCTGTTGAAGATCCTCGAGTACAGCAGCTCATGCCGTCCTATCCACAAGTCCATCACCGGCACCGTCTGCCCTGCCTCTTCTACCGGCGTCGCCCATTCCCTGTCAATCATCTCGTCAATCATCCACTGCACTTGCTGACTCGCCAACACCTTCTGCGCCTGGTATGGTCCGAAGACACTTGCTCTCACAGCTGCTGAGATCAACGCCTTGACGTGGCTGAGCATGAAAACGTATGCCGTCTGGCGCAGGCCCAGCCCTACAATGGCGCATATGGCTCCGAAGAGAGGCGCCAGATGCGCTGAAACAAGGGGTGGCACATCGTCCCCGACGTTAGTCTTCCGAAGCAAGGCTGCGAAATCGCGTAGCGGCTGCGCATCGATGGCTGGCCTGCTGCTGCGGAACGAGCGCTCCCAGATACCGAGCAGGGCACGACCCTGTGCTACGCTCGCGCGGCGACCAACGGTGCACACAACGGCGGCATCGAGCTGGTCATCCAGAGCGGCGAGGGAGGTCGGGTCGCGGTGGGCGGCTAGGAGGAAGGGGAGGGTGGTAGAGGCGAAGGAGGAGAGGGATGCTGGGAGAAAGGCGGCGAAGGAGGCAGCGCGACGGGGGGTGTGGGCGAGGTAGGACTCGAGACCGCTGCTGAAGGCGAAGGAGCCGAGGGGGAGGGCGGAGTCGGAGAGGAGGAGGAGGAAGTGAGTTGAGGGGGGGAGATGAGCTGGGGAGAGAGTGAGTCCTGGGAATTTCATGATAGGCGGGGAGCGAGAGGCTGGCACGTACGATCTGGTGGTGGGCTTGGTGTTGATACTTGCGCACTATGTAGACGCTTTTTGGCGTCCTGTAGACGTCGTTCTAGCTCTGTAATCTCATCTTCAATGTCTTTTGCTTCTTCACCTGGGACGGGGTGCTGTGACGCCATGGGTTAGTTATCAAGTCGCTTGAGAGGTCCAAGTTGATAAGTTGAGACGCTCTCAGAGATAAGCGCAAGATCCATCCATCCATACTTCAAGGCATCTAGAACGAGCCACGACACAAGCTTTGCGCAAGTAAATCAACAAAGTATCCATACTAAAACCGGGAATTATGCCAAAAGGAAACCAAACACCTCGCCAATGGCAATCCAGCCCCGATCCTGTCACACCGTTCGAAATACACATTATCACCCCATAGACCTTTAAACCAGTAACCAGTAACCAGTCACCAAGCCCGAGTTCCCAGATGTCCTATCCATAACCTAGTTATACCCGCTCCCCAATATCCTTCATGGTCGGACATTCTCCTTGTCCAATCCCCTCTTTCTTTGCGCCCTCTTATCCGCCATCCTCTGCTCAATCCGCGCAATCGCAGCTGCCCTGCGTTCTGGCGGGAGCGCACTCTTCGACATATTCGCGAGGAAGCTGTTATTGCTGGGCTCCGGGCCCCCGAGGCGCGCGAAGTGGTTCTGAAGTAGATCGACTCTGGCTTCTGCCTTTTCTTCTGCTGCGGCGCGATGGGAGTTGGCGATGGACTTTGCGAGGGCTGGCAGATCTGGAACCTCTACAATCTTGGGATCGGAGGTCTCGCCTCCGTTCTGGATGCGCCGGGTGAGTTCTTCGCCGAGGTAGGCCCTATTTCTCGGTGATCGGGGCACGAATGGCTGCCACTTAGGCCGGCCGAGGTTTGGTGGTTCACCGAGGGTTGACGGCATTGGTTTCGAAGTCAGGAGCTCCGGCTCACTGGTCGTGAGAAGAGCAGCTTCTTGGAACTTGTCCCGTAGTGATGCGCCGCTATTGGTAGGGTTCACTTTAACCAGGTTGCCGTCAAGATCAGGAAAGTCGAGGCTCCGTCGCCCAATGCCATTGGTCATATCCCTCAAGGGCTTCTCAGAACTTCTCTCCCGGGGCCCCGTGATTTCATCCCCAAACCGGCCGGCATCTGTCCCAAAATGCCAGCTCTTTGGTCGGATTGCTGGCTCATTGTCAGGAGCCTTTAGACTCCTTACCTCCCTCTTCAGATCCGCGATCTTATTGTGAGCCCGTTCAAGCACACCCTTGGTGTCATCGTCATGGGCTTGAGCTTCCTGCCGATAAGTCTCGTACTCCTTCCGAAGCTGCCTGAGCTCTTCGTCCTTCTTCTGCGTTTCTTCTCTGGCTACACGGAGCTGAGCGCGCAGCTCCTGCGCCATCGTGCCTTGCCGGGGGGCCTGGTCCTCTTCGTCGGTCTTGGCCCGCGTCTCTGCCTTGGTAGCACGCTTTTCAGCTGCCCGCAGCTGTGTCTTCAGGGATGAGACCTGGTCGCGGAGTTCACCGAGTTCTTTCGCTTGGTTGCGAGCCTTCCGTAACTCCTTTTGTGTCTCTAGGAGAGTCCTTTGTGTTCGAGGAGACGCTGCCGGTCGTCGCCTGCGGCCCTTGGAATCGGCATCCATCTCTCGCCCCCGCAGGAATTCCTCGAGCTGGTCCTCCAATTCCTGCACGCGACTTCGATATTGAACTGCTAGGGCTGTTTGCTTGGCGAGGGTTGAGAGAGGTTCTGATTTGATTTCGTCCGCTTGATCATCTCGGCTTGACACGATGCGCGATGCACCCTCGGCGATCTGTTTTTCCATTATGATGACCTTTTCCTGCTCCTCCTTGAGCTTCACTGCCAAGTCGATTGCTTCGGCATCCTTTTGTTTGGCGTAGGATTTTGCTAGTTGCTTATACTTGAGCAATTTCTCCATCTCTGCCTTGGCATCTTTGTGGTATTTTTCAAATTCCTCTTTCCAGTATTTGCCAGATTGGGAATGCGGCTCGTTGAGATCGATCGTAATGTCGTGAGTGCAGTAGTCTCCTTCATCGTCTTCTTCCCACTCGTCATCCGATGTGTCGTCGTCTTCGCGCCGTCTTGATGCTTTCTTTGCCGCCGCTGCCGATGCAGAAGCCCTTTCGAGCGCGTCGTTCAATCGCGAATGGTGACGGGGTTCTGGTTCTGTGACAGCAGAGAGATCATTGGTCTTCTTCACGTCATTACCAAAAGACACCCGCTTCCTGCGCGTAGTTCCGGTTCCTGGGGTCAAAAGGATCCCCTGAGGTCTTGGTGGTGTTCGGGCATCATGTTCCGTATCCGTGTTCTTCCTGTTGGCTGCTGACCTCGTGCTTCGGTCGTCGCTGGGTCGTGCAGGTGTTCCAAACAATGCGCTTTTGAACGCTCTCGCGGCGAACACGGGCGCAGGGGTATCCGGCTGGTCAATCTGAGTCGTGTCTGCCTATAGTTTCAGTAACTGGGTTTAGTGGTAGTTGAAGCGACAAATCCGCACCTCCGTCGCCAGTATTGTTTGGCGCGTTTTCGCCGCGTCTCAGCATCCAACCTAACATCTTGAGATTATGTGTTCTCGCAATGGGGTGTATCCGCAATCAGGGTATTCGGTTTCGCATTTGCGATCACAATCGAAGAGGCGACAGCATGTGATTCGGGTGCTACGGTTCGCGATGCAGTTTGTCTGGTGGTGAAGCCTGGAGTGTGTGTGTTGCTGATGGTGAAAGTTGATTTGTTTACTTTCCCGGTTCGGCTGTCGCGCATCCCATCACAGCGACCCTGGTGGGGACCTGCGTCAGCTTTAGCGCTGGTCCAGTTAGATCGGGCATCTGTGCAGCGGCTACGGGACGGCGCTACAGGAGGCTCGGGGCGTCGATTGGCTGAAGCTCTAGCACAAGAGCCCCTGAAAGGGCCGTCGTGAACCCCTCATCAGCCCTGTAATCCTTCTGTAAGTCGATGGACCTCATCATTTGGGCGACACCGCCTTTCTCGATTGACTGCCTGCAGCTGGCAGTAAAACGGTAGTTAGGTACCCCGCCACCGGCGTGCGACGTCACTTTTCATCCGCCATCACCATCCAGTTCTCTGGATGTTTCTTCATACATATCTTTCCTACCAGACACCTATTCGATATATCGCCGCCATGGCTTCTTCCCTGTAGAGAGTCACGGCTTTTGCTGTGGCACTCATCTCCGTTTCCCGCAATTATGCCGTGGAAAACTCCCGGGGTTAGGAAGACGCCCTCCAATTCTCACAAGAAGAACGATGAGTCAAGTTTTCCGGACCTTCAACCAGTTGGGGGCCCGGAAGTCGCCCACAAGATCGAATATGAAGAGCTCCAACGGAATGAACTGCTGGCCCTCGAGGCTATTTATGGAGAGGACTTCATCATGCACACAGGGACTCACAACGCGTGGAAGGTTGCTGGCATCCCATCCCTATTCCCACTCCATGCGCTGACCGAGCTCATCTTCTGTAGAAGGCGGATCCGTCTTTCGACATTCGGATAAAAGCGTCCATGGACGATGACTTCACTGTAACCCTCGGCTTCGTTATGACTGCGACATATCCAAAGACCCCGCCTCTTTTGACCATGAAGGACTACGACCTAAGGGAGGCGACGCAGTTCAAGATTCAGAAGTTTATCGAGACCCAGCCCAGGATCTTCGCTCAAGACGCGCAAGAGATGATTGACCAGATCGTGGAAGGTGTTCGTGATATCCTTGAAGATGCAGCACAGGCCAAGGCGGACGGCAAGCATCTTCCCTCCCTCGAGGAGGAGCGAGAGCGGCACGAAGCGTCTGTAGCAAAACTAGCTCAGGCACAAAAGGAAGAGGCCGAACGAAAGAAAGTGGAGGCGGCCAAGGAGGAAGAGCGAGTAATGTCTGAGATGTTACAACAGCAGCTCGACCGTCAACGACAGAAGGCAAAGGAATCAAGACGCCGTCCTAATGGGAAGGCACCCCAGCAGCCGACAATGAGCGCAGAGTCAGATGGTGAGGCAGTTGAATTCGACCAGTATTGCAATGCGACCGACAAGTCGGGTGATATAATTACCTTCAGGTCTGTTGCTGGCAAATGCGATCCACGCCAAGGTCCAGTGTCGACTGTCTTCACTGTTCGTCCGGTTCTAGTTAACGGCCAGGGCAGCCTGACGTTGGCACTCAAAGAAGCCATCTTGCGCACCAACGGCAAAGACTCCAAAGAGTTCAAGAAGCAGTTGCAGAGCCTAGAGTCTCGCCTTCAAGACCTCAAAACTGTGAAGCGGCTCAACCACCGCCATCTAGTCGAAGTTCTCGACTTCAAAGTTCAAAGCGGCCTTGCGACTGACCCAACTGTCATCAATACATGGACTGTGAGTGTATTGACTGCTCTTGCAGAAAAGGGCCCCTTGGAGGAGCTTCTGGAGCTCGCGGGCCACATTGAGATTGGCAAGGTGCGGTCGTGGACTCGGGACTTACTAGACGCGCTCAACTTCCTCCACAACAAGAATATTGCTCATCAAGATATCCATGCTGGCAATATTCTGCTGTTCCGGGAGCCCACTGGTGAAATAATTCCCAAGATCTCAGATTCCTGGTATCAAAGGGAAATCCACACCATAGGTACATCCAAGCAAGGGTTGCCAGGCATGAATTCTCCCAAGTCTGTGTACTGGCTGCCCCCAGAGATTGCGGCCGCATCAAAACCTCAGTATACATACAAAACTGATATTTGGGACTTTGGCGTGGTCTTCGTGCAGATGATCTTCGGTCTTGATGTTCTGCAGACGTACTCCTCACCTAGGAATTTGATGGAGTCACTCACTCTGTCTCACTCCTTGCATGAGCTGGTTAGCAGGTTCTTCAAGGACGACAAACAGAAGAGACCGAGGGCGTTTGAACTTGGTTCAAGTGAGTTCCTGGCGACCGATGCACCAGTTCTTTTTGATGATGCATCGGCGGTACTCTCGAGCAGTCCGTCCATGACGACCTTGCAGGTGCTTCCAGCGAGGTTGAGACGCGACTCAATTGCCCGTGGCCATTCTCTATCCCGTTACACTGAAGACTTTGTTGAGGAGGGTCGTCTTGGAAAGGGCGGCTTCGGAGAGGTTGTCAAGGCCAGGAAGAAGCTTGACGGCCAGATCTATGCTATCAAGAAGATCACGCAGCGCTCCCAGGCCAGTCTCACTGAAATTCTGAAGGAGGTGCGGCTACTCTCCCAACTCAGCCACCCAGCTGTTGTTCGATACTACAACACATGGGTCGAGGAAATTCCGGACCAGACGGATACGGAAGACGAAATGTCCACGGACTACTTTACCGAGGACACGCGAGGGACGGGCTCTGCTGGAATTGACATTCAGTTTGCCACGAGCACAGGGGGCTTGGACTTCATCTCCTCTAACGCCAACGTCGAGTTTGGATATGACGAGTCTGATGAGTCTGACGAAGATGATGATGAGGAGACGGAAGACGACGACGATTCGTCTGATGACGACGTGGCAGTCAACCGCGTTGTATCTCCGAATAGAGAAAGACTCTCAGCTTTTCAACGACGGACTCGGCACCAGCGATCTTTTCGTACCATTCTTTACATCTCAATGGAGTACTGCGAAAAGCGAGTAAGTTCACTTTTGGAGAGACCTGGCGATCATAGTGGTCTTTGCTGACGAATGTGCTGAAGACACTTCGGGATCTCATCGCAAAGGGCTTGTTCAAGAATACTCCTGAGATATGGCGCCTCTTCCGCCAGATTCTTGAAGGCCTGGCGCACATTCACGGACTGAGCATTGTCCATCGCGATTTGAAGCCAGAAAATATTTTCATCAGCAGTAGTTCTGATGGGATCGATAACGTCAAAATTGGCGATTTTGGCTTGGCAACCAGCGGACAGTTCTCTGTTGACAAGGTTGGCGCCAACACGCTTGAGACGGATGATATGACAAGAAGTATCGGGACCGCCTATTACTCTGCCCCTGAAGTGAGATCAGCAGTGAACGGCATGTATAGCACAAAAGTTGACGTAAGTTATGTGGTTCCTTCTCTCTCTTTCTATGGAGCTAATGAACAACAGATGTACTCTTTGGGTATCATATTCTTTGAAATGTGCTACCTGCCGATGATGGGCATGCAGAAAGCGGATGTTCTCGGTCAGTTGAGAAGACCCAGTCCGGTGCTTCCAGCCGACTTCAAACCGGCGGAGAAGGTCCAGACAGAAATCGTGCTTTCCCTTGTGAACCACAATCCCAAAGATAGGCCATCAAGCACAGATCTTCTGAAGAGTGGCAAGTTGCCCGTTCAGATGGAGAGCGAGACCATCAGGCGAACACTCGCTGGATTGGCTGACCCCAGTTCTCCTTACTACCGCAAGATGCTCTCGACTCTTTTTGCAAAACCAGTGGATCCCACCAAGAATTTTGCTTGGGACATGTTTGCAGCAAGCCCGAGTCCGCAGGAGTTGCTGAATCAAGGTCTCGTCAAACAGGCGCTCATCTCTATCTTTAGACGCCACGGCGCCCTTGAATGCTCAAGAAGCTCCATCTATCCTCGGTCTTCTCACTATGGAGATAACGTGGTTCAAGTCTTAGATTCAAATGGGACAGTCCTTCAGCTGCCATATGATTTGACCATGGGCCATGCAAGAATGATGGCGAAGCACGCCAGTGGGCCGGCGGTGCAACGGAGCTTCAACTTTGGCAGCGTGTTCCGGGACAAACAAGACACTGGGCAACCTCAAATGTTTGGCGAGGTTGATTTTGACATCGTTACTACTGACACTTTGGATCTGGCATTGAAGGAGGCAGAGGTGATCAAAGTGCTGGACGAGATCGTCTACACATTTCCCTCACTTGCCTCGACAACTATGTGCTTCCATATTGGCCATTCGGATCTACTGCAGCTCATTTTTGAATACTGCGGTATCGAGCCAACCTGCAGACGCGCGGCCGCGGATGTTTTGAGCAAGCTGAACATCCACAACTACACATGGCAGAAAATTAGGACTGAACTGCGGTCGTCAACTGTGGGCGTATCGGCAACGAGCGTAGATGAGCTCCAACGTTTCGATTTCCGAGGTAAGTAGCCGATACCAAACTCCAGAGCCAGGATAACTACCTAACTTCTTTGAGACACACCGAACAAGACTTTTTCCAAGCTGAAGAGTCTGTTCGAAGGAAGCGAAATGTATCAACGCGCTTCATCAACAATTGCTCACCTAAAGGAAGTTACGGAATATACGAAGCGACTCAAGGTTGGAACCAAGATCTACATTAATCCATTGAATAGCTTGAAGGAAAGCTTTTATACTGGTGGCATTTTGTTCTCTTGTCTCTATGACAAGAAAACGAAAGACGTTTTCGCAGCAGGCGGACGGTATGACCACCTCATCAAGGAACACCGGCCAAGGATCGGGGGTCAATTTGGTGAGAGACACGCAGTCGGTTTCAGTTTGGCTTGGGAACGACTAGCCAGAGTACACAAGTCTGGCGGGAAATCGTTCCTTAAAAAAGCTGAGGATGACACGGTTGGGCTATTTAATTCGCGACGAGTAAGTCACAGTCCCCTTCCTCAGCAGACAGTAACTCGTTGTGCCTAACGGCAAGATAGTGTGATGTACTTGTCGCAAGTTTCGACGCCGTTCTGTTGAGATCGTCTGGAGTCGAGCTATTACAGATGCTGTGGGCACACGACATCAGTGCTGAGATGGCCAAGGATGCCCGGTCGCCTGAAGATCTTCTCTCGAAGCATCGCGATGAAGCATACTCATGGATTGTCATCATCAAGCAAGACTCCGTCTTGAAGGTCAAGAGCATGGGCCGGAAAGACGTACAGGATATAGATATCCCTACGACCCAGCTACTCTCTTGGCTCCGGCTCGAGATCCGAGAACGCGACTCCAAGGCGGTGAAGCTGCGTGGCAACAGCTCGCAAGCCGAGAGCAGTGGTTCAGGAGACAAGGACCCAGAGCAGGACGTCCTCGTCTTGGTGGCCCAGACCCGAAGCAAGAAGTTCAACCGGCGAACCGTCTTGGAGCAGGCGCAGAGCAGCGCAAGCGCCTTGCTGCGGACGTTCCTAGAGGGGCCTATCCTCGCGATAGAGACGACAGACCAAGTCATGGACCTGATACGGGAGACGAGCTTGTCGGAGCCCGAGAGCTGGCGTCAGGTGGAACACGCGGTCACGACGTCGGAGAAGAAATATGTGAAGGAGATCCATGAACAGTTGGATGCCTGGCGATGGAAATATGAGCGCAAGGATGCCACTCGGCATTCGTTCCTCTATAACTTCCGGTCGGGGAACTGCATCTACTATGATCTCGGTGCTTGAGGTGGGAGAGTGGCATGGGTAGCAATGGTGACGAAACTCGACTCTTTTGAGATTAAATAGTTGTTGTTTAGGCATAGATCTGGATCGATGCATGTTTTTGCTTTCAAATTGCATTTGCTCTTCTTTCATTGTTTTTGTCTACACACACATACCCCTGGACGATGTACTGCCTGCACGTTGAGGAGCATCAGCAAGAATACACACATGCATCTGCAACTCGCCTGCGAATTAGAGATACAAATGGTCAGGATAAGAAATAGTCGTCTAACTAACTAAGGCTGTACCACATTATTCTCATCTACCTTGATGACAATATCCTCACCTCCAACTCGTTCGATATCTAATAGACTTGTCAGCTTCGCACTTTTCGGGATTCCTTCCATATTCTTTTAGGCACTCACTGTAGATCGGTTCACCACCTAGGTATCCAATGGGTTTCGCCTCATCTCGTTTGCTGTTGACACTCGGCGTGAAGGTGATCAGGCAACTAAACAGGGGAAACACTTGCGTTAGCTAAGAGGTTCACTTCCACAACGCCCCAAAGACAATGGGAGAAACACGTACGAAAAGTATCTGATCTCTCGGATCAGTCCATTCCACTCAGGCCTAGTGTTCTTCCCATCCCAGCAGTATCCGTTAAAGCTGGCCTCGTTCCGGTACCGTTGCTGGCCCATGGTATTGACGCCGCATATGACGCGGGTGGGGAGCCTGAGGTCGTAGTCTGCCGGTTGATTGACCTCGCCAGGCTTCGGCTGTTTCGACAAGTCGTTGAGCCTGCCGCTCACGCCGCTGACGCCCGGGAGAGTGATGGTATCTGCGCCGTCCGCGGGTTTTGCGAGGTGGAGGGTGAAGTTGCGCTTGTGGAAGTAGGATAGTTTCTTGTCTTCCCTCTCCTGTAGGATTTCGGGTGCGGTTAGTATGCAGAATTCTTTTTTTCACATTGTGTGTTGTAGTGATTTGGCATACTTGAGCGTTGAGGCCCTTGGCTGGGGGTTGTGCCTTAGCATAGCGCGCGAGACGTTGCCAGTCTCTCTTATACAGCCAGGTAGATGCCGTCCACTTCTGCCAGTTGGGGCTTTCATCAGTCGGTTCGGTACTAAACGAAATGACGAAATCAGCAAAGCTATCCTCAATGGTCATGGTATACTCACGGATCGTTGAAGTAGTTGACGTTTGTTTGGACGTCATTCAGAAGCTCTGTGGTGAGAAACGTCAGTGACACCAGCCCCGGATACCCAAATAGGAGATGATCGTACTATTACAGTTCCCTTGCAGTGAGTTTTGCCACGTTGGTATGCATGTCCTTGTAGTGCCCAATGGATCCTCGGGGCTCAGTCCATAGAAGCCCTCGCCGCCCTCCTCGGACGACGCAAAGGGAAACTCGTCGCAGTTTACCAACGCGGGCTTTCCATTAGTGTTGGACCCAAATATGGTCGTTTTATGGGCTTTATTGTGCTGCGAGCAGAAACCCGTAGGGCAACTCCGACTGCGTCGTTGTGAAGCGCCCTCGGGGCCCCAGGTCAGGGTCCAGCTTGTCGCCGTCCCGAGACTACCCCTTCGAGAATCGACGTTGGCCCAGGTATTCAGGAAATTGCTCACAGATGAACAGATCCCGGGGAGTTTTACGGAGTTGCTAGACCCGTCCTGAGCATTTAGCGTGTAGTCGGAGAAGAAAGTCAGGCAGTTGTCTGTACAGCAAGTTAGTATGGAAATGAAGGGAAACAAGACCCAGATGGGAACTTACAATAGAGTCTCGGGAGAATCTTTTTGCAGTCTGTGGCATCACGTTTCCAAAGATGCGGCCCGTCGGAGTTCCTGAGGGACAGGCTTCTCTCCTCAAGCTGGATGCTTTCAGGTTCACAGAGCTCCATTTTCGATGTAGTGCACTTGAAATCCCCGAATTCGAACTCTTTGTTCTTAGGTGCCCGTTTCTGGATACTCAATGTGGCGTTGCTACCGTATTCTTGGCTGTCAAGTCCGATACCAAGCATCATGTCCGAAGTTGACGACATGCCAATCGGGATCTCGAATAGTGCATCATCGAGCGGCTCTTCGGGGATGTATGCAGGGAGTGACCTCTTCTTCTCAACGTCCGTTGATTTCACTGTGATGGGTCCGTAGATATCAATGTCTTGCAGAGGGAATGGGTAGTAGGCCTTTGTAGTCCACTCGCCGTATAGGATGATCTCAGCGACAGCGGCAAAGCCCACTCGGTAGAGGAACTTGACACCGTACTTGTAGCTATATGACAAGGCCTCGCCAATTCCGGTTGAACTCTGAAATTCGGCATAGAATCTCAGAGTGGTGTTGACAAATGCCGAGATGTGGGCATCGATCAGGGATTTCTAGATAGCGGTGTGTGTAAGTCCAAGTCGCAGCAGGAAACCAGGGGGAGTTGAAGCTGAGACTTACCTTAAAAGCACCAAAACCTCCACCGATCTTGATACCCATGTTCACTTCTGGAGTGACAAGAATATCGAATTCCACATCGGCTTGAACGTTGGCTTGGAGCTCTGGCTTGAAGCCCTCCTGGTCTTGAGAAGTGTCCTCGAGATCCTTCGACGCCTTTTGTCTCGTATCGTCATTGTTTGGCATGTACATCTCGATCTGCTTCATTGTGTACGACGCTCCAACCCGGAGGTTTCCACGGACAATGACTCTTCCATCAAGCTGGCCCCAGAGATCCAACGAGGGTCCAACGGCAGCAATGCCCTTGATTGCGAGACCCGGGTAGGTCAAAGTGTCGATCAGCTTCTTCCGCTTCGTCACATACCTCAACTCAGCATCTCCAGCGACATTGATGCCAGCCCTGATACGCGGTTGCGAGCCGACATAGGCATATGTGTCGATGATCTTGGGCGGCACGACCGTCCCTGAGAAGTAGTACGAGTATCTCGTTCGCATCTCCAGGTTGAGGTCTGCCGTGATGTCAAGTCCTGCCTGGAAAGACACTCCGTTATCATTAACGCAAGAAAGTCTTCCACTATAGAGCGTGAAGATCTTTGACAAGCCCATAGGGAGCACGCCACCGTCTCCTGCCTTGACGTTGTTGAGCTTTTTGAGCCATTCCTTGAAGGGACCGAACCAACGGCGCTCGATGCCGGATTCATGGTTCGCCATGGACTTTTCTGGCGAGAATGAGACCTTTCCGTCGTAACTCTCATATGGATCATCTCGTTTCTTGTCAGCGAGCTTGGCTTTCTCGAGGCGATCCCTCCACTCATCGAAAGACCTGTGAGGCACTGGCTCCTGAGTCGATCGCTTTGAGGATTCGTCACCCGGTTCATCTGTAATATCGTCCCAGTAATCCTTGAGGTTGGTGTAGTCTACGCGCATATTGACAGGGTCGTCATCGCGCTCGATCAAGTGGAAGTTGTAGTCGAATGTGAGCTTGTAAATTCCTGGTGGCCCGAGGGGTTAGCTTTGCAATATGAACACCGAGGTCTTCTTGTGACTGACCGTTTCGATTTTCCGTAACCTTTCGCTTGCGATGAACCCAGGAAGGCAAATCTGGTTCATTTTCCGGCTCCATAGACACGATGCGAGCCCAGGGACCTTCGCCAATATGAGAATGGAGTCTGATGATGGTATCCTTGGCTCCCTTGAAGAAGGTCCTGCGGCAATGTGGCGAGTCGGCTGGGTGATTACAGTAAACTCGGATCGTCTCCTCGGAGTGTTCAAAGACGCTGTCTAAAACAGTTCGGTTGGAGGTGATGAGGCTCCGACGTTGCTTGTTGCTAGAGGGCTCCTCGCGCTCTACAACGGTGAAGTCATCACTGAAGGCGTTGTTGATTGATCCAGGGGGGCCATGCAGCATGACGAATCCATATGGATCGGCGCCTGGATTTTCGTCCAGATCATCAGGTCGGATATCATGGTTATTGTTGCCAAAGTTGTTCGCCCATTCCCAAGTAATATCAGCTTCATCGTCGTCCGCCCGGTCACTCCAGAGGTATGCAGGATCAACAGGCCATCTCTCATCGAAGCGAGACGGCGGATCACAGCACAGGGGATACTCTGGGCTCATCCCAGGATAATTAGGCCAGTCGGCGCAATTGATAGCGTCCTTCTCTATCCAGTCGATCGAAGTATGAGGGATAAGGGCCTTGGTTACGGCTAGTTGCTCCGAACCACACTTCTTGTTGACGCAAGTGTACATACTTCTCCACCATTTCTCAGTTGGAGCATTCGTGACTTTGGTTACATCGTTAGACCATGCGCAGTTCTCTAGGGGATCTATACAGGAAGGGTTGTAGTCAGTGATCGCCCGGTCTTAGTTTGATGAAGAGTGTGCCGTCGACAAACCTGACTTGGGGCAGCAGTATGACCGCAGCTGCTGGTGGTCCCCGTCCCCGGGGCATTTACCTAATCGCGTCAGTTCTCATTGCTCTCATGGCTGTTCTAAACAATCCTTTCTGCATACTTCCACTGTCCTTATCCAGACGCCAGGCCACGACTTTGCCGTCCTTCCCACAGTTGTCCTGTGTGGCACCGCAGTCAGACCACCAACACTCGTTGACGATTTCCGTACTATCACAGCAAAGCTAATAATCTCATGTCAATACTAGAAACTAGGGTCAGGGGGGGGAGGACTTAAAGTGTTGGCAAATACTTACACTCCGACGTCCAGAATAGCAACTCCCTTCTCCCCTATAGTCCACGTAGCTGTCTGAAGTGAGTTCAAACTGGCTGTCACCGCAACCACGATCACAGCCAAATTCGCTTTGCTCCGGAGCTCCTACCCACTCGCAGTTCTCTGGTAAGTGCTTCGTAGGGCAGCAGATGTGGTGAAACTCTCCCTCCTTGCAGTTGACCAACGGAAGCTCCTGCTTGATCTGCCAAGGAGCATGAGCCAGCTCAACGGACGTGTAGCCTGGGCCGCAGCCTGTCTTTTTGTTGACGCTCTTTGAGCACGCTTGGGTGACGTAGCAATTCTGTCCGGTATAAGCAGCCAGGTCTTCAGCAAGCTGCTCCTTTTCTTCGGGCTTGAGAGACGTGTCTCCCAAAGCATCAGCCATGGCCTCATCGCCGAACAAGTCATGCATGGCGTCAAACTTGGGTGTGTCGAGGTCCAGTGACCAGATCATGAAACCTTTTAGGCAGCGAGAGGACTGATACTCCTTTTTGAGCTTGAAGGTCTCAGCGTCGTCAAATGAAATCCACTCGTTGGAGCCGTAGATCATCCATTTGACGGATGATTCTTCGTCATATCGGACCTCGGAGCCAAGCTGGTCTTTGTGGCCTTGAATCTGGCTCATTTTAGGCAAAGTAGCAGGTCAACGTACCAGAATAAGACAGAATTCCTGCCTCGTTGGTGCAGTCTCCAGGGAAACTCGCGCCTGAGAATTGGCAACTGGGAGGCGTGTTGCACTTGGAGTCCTTCATCGTGAAGCCTCGTCCATAGAAGCCATAACCCATGACAACCTTGTCAGACTGAATGCCATTTCGCCAGAGAAGGTCGAGACCTTCTTCGATCTCGGTGAGATTGGTGTGCCCCTTGAGGAATGGCCCAGTCCACTCGATGGTCTCATCCCACAATCCATGAATATCGTAGGTCATGATGTTGAACCAGTCAACGTATTTCTCTAACCTCTCAACATCAAATCCCTTCAAGTACCAGTAACTTGACGGCAGTGTGATGGTCAGCTGCCATCCCGGATCAACCGAGTTGAAAGCCTCCTTGATGTCGGCACAGAGAAGCACCAAGTTGTCAAAGTCGGCAGGGATACCACCTCTATCATCAGCAACGGGGTATTCCCAATCGAGATCAACGCCATCCAAGCCATACTTTTGAATGTACTTTATGAGTGAGTTGATGAACTTCTGCCGGTTTGGGTAGGTCGACGCCATGTCGGAAAACCTGAACTGCGTGGGAGGGTCATTGAATACCCAGCCGCCAATAGCAATATTCACTCTGAGGCCAGGATAGGATTTTTTGAGCCGTGAAGTTCGTGCAACAATAGAACCGCTCTCGTCAGTGATCTCATGACCTTCCGAGACGTACTCGAAAGCCACGTTGATATGTGTGAGAACACCAGCGGGGATGTTTTCCGGCTGGATACGGTTGCAACTTCGCGTGGCGCCCCAGACACCGTAGTAGGCGATTCTCACGTCTGAATCCATGGCGTTTGAAGACGACGCGCATTTAGGTCGACTAGTGTGCCATGAATATCAGTGCCTTTCCTGTCAAGTCCTTGGACAACAAGGGGCTACTTACACGACAGGCATGCAGCCTCCCTCGTTCTGACACTCATCATTGCAAAACTCTTCAGTGGTTCCGCAGAAGCCATGCTTACTATATGATTTTCTAATTAGTTTCTATTTCTAAATATGGTATCGGGGCTCGAAAATTAATCAGATTGTTGAAGACTCACCTACAACAGACGTCCAGGGGACATCTAAAATCGCCCTCGGGAGCATACTCGCCGCACTCGGCTTTGGCGTCGCAAGAACCCTGGCATCTGTACAAAACTCAGTCCCAATTTCTTTTCCTATAAATATCCAGTTTGCCGTTGTTACTCACCCGTCACCACAAAACTCTGGCCCAAATCCGCATTGGCCTACGCACCGAGTGAACGAACGTTAGCTACCACTAACCGAAGCATTCCCATTCGAAAAAGAGCCCTTACCATGTTTACTACAACAGCCAGACTTGCATTTCTTAGTCAAACTGCAACTTGTGTCTTGCTGTCCCGCAGCGTTTAGAACGAAGGTGAAAAGAAATAGTAGGAAAAGGAGATCCAGATCTCTCATACTGGGCAAGGAAGGAATGTGGGAGCTTGTGAGAGCCGGAGTGCACCAGTCTCACACTCTTTCTCAGTAAGGAATGGATTTATTCGGAAAGGAAAGATTGAATTGCTGGGCATAAAACACTTGGGTTCTACAATCACACAGATATAAGTGGTAGTTGTTCAGCAACATCCATCTACTACCCCCAGACCTTCGATCACCGAGGCCATCGTAACGGAGTCGGAACCAGGACAGAGGATCGAAAGTTACAGAGACATTTTTAATCTATTCGAAGAAATTAACAGTCACTGGAATACTTTGGTTCGCGATGTTACATTCACCTCGCCTGCATAGTCACGCATGCGCATCAGTCCAACGTTCAACAACCCCCCTCGTTTCAGTATTCTCAGCCGCAACGCACGGTACCTGCATAGCAACTCCGCATGGTCATCAATACGAGAGAAAGCAGGCATTCTCGCTCCCGGGTCTTTCGGAAACCGTCTCGCCCGGCGTTGAACGCCGATCCCCCGCTCTCGTTACATGTCATCTGTTGGCGCGATGCTTCCCCATCCGAACGCAGGATCTATCTGCCCACTTTTGGCCGAAGACCTCATCCTTGTCATCCTTTTCTTGTTGGTTTCTCTTGCAGGGATGCATGTGTTGTGCTCACGCGCCTTGCTCGCCCATAGAATGCTTCGGCCGGCATCGGACGGTGTCAGGATGCATCCATTGCATGTCTCAAAGTGTACCTTGCTTTGCTAGGATGCATAGTACCAATAGTCTCATTCCATGGATTCGATGGATCGACTCCGGCAAGTTGTTGGTCCTCAAGTTGAGGCATATGATGAAGGGTTGAGTTTGGCGATCTAGCCACCTTCAATCCTCACTTGAGACCTTTCCACAGACAAGTCCAAAGTCCAGGAGGCTCCCTTTTCACCTCTCCACCACTCCCTTCTCTCTCAAAGTCAAGCACCTGCGGCAGGTTTTACTCATTTTTTTCTTTCACACGCTCATTTCATCATGGTTCTCTCAGTGGCCGTCCTCGTTTTGTCGCTGCTTGCTGAGCAAGCATCCTCCATCAGACTCTGGGCCAGCCCAGGAGAACTTCCCTCCGTTATTCCTGCCTCATGCAGAGCTGCCCTTAGCGGTGATATCAAGTGCGGACCTCGTCTCGTTCGTCAGTCCGAACTCGTCACTCTGGGAAGCCTCGACGAGGCACTGTTGACCGAATATTGCAACTCGACTTGTATCGACTCTCTCAAGGTTAGTCCCGCCGTCAATAAGAACATAACATTCTAATTTCGACTCTTTAGAAATGGGCCGAAAATATTGGCACGCGATGTGGCTCTACCCAGTACAACTGGGGACTCGACATTAAGAGGTCTGGTAATGACATTGCAAAACCGCTGCGCTGGGCTCATCAAGCTGCTTGTCTCACTGATAGCAACACGGATGAGTTCTGCATTCCCGCCATCGCGAACAATACTGCCAGCAAATGCAGCGACTGTAGGCTCAAGTATCTTTCGTCGTTTGTCAACAACGAATATGCCCCAGACCTTATCGAAGAAAAGGCTTTCTCGAAACTAGTCACGTCCTGCTCGGCAAAACCGACACAGTACCCAATTCCCACAGCGACAGACGTCACCTCAATCCCAGTGTGAGTTCTCATATTGCCTCTTAAAGGACAGTTCTAGAAGCTGAACGCATGTCGGCAGTCCCACCGATGAGCCGGTCAGGATTTGTCGAGGCACCAACTACACCGTCAAGGCCGACGACACTTGCACCTCGATCGCCTCCAAGAATAAGATCGCCATCGACAGGTTCTTAGAAGAAAATGGAATCGACAATAAGTGCCAGTCTATGAAACAAGGCGATACTGTCTGCATCGGCTTGAGTTGTGCTTTGCACACGGTTCGTCAACCTTCATCGTCAGGTCCATCAAGAACAGTAAAACACTGATACCCAGATAGATCAAAGCCAACGAAACCTGCAAAGACTTACTCAACGACTACGATTTCTCTCTCACCGAGCTTGTCTCTTGGAATCCTGTTATCCACCGAACGTGCGACAACATCGCCTCTCTCGAAGGCCGAAGCATTTGTGTTTCGTAAATGCCCCCCTTTCTTTTAACGAACTGTCATTTTTCGCATACTCACTGGCATATCTAGGCCACCGGGAGAAGAAAAGTACGATGGAGCACCCGAGGTCACTTGGTCTGATCCCTGGACTACGCCATCTGGCTCTTGGATTCCTGGGCCAACAGTCGGCTCAGATGCTCCCAACCGAACCACCATACCAGAACCCCCAGTTCCGACCGTCACAGTTACTGTCAATGTTACGGCTGTTGAAGAATATGAGAGATATGTTACTTGGTGCCCCATCACTGAAGAGGTCGTCGAAGAGGGCTTCGAGTGGGACATGCTGAGCTACGAGTGCCAGGAAATGCTCAGTCCGTACTGCTTTCCTGAAGCTGTTGGAGAACCTTACTCGAGCACTTCTTTCCCCTCTAGCTGCCTGCCTAGTGTTATCATGGGAATGGATTAAGAGAATTCTCGTTCAGTTCAGTAGATATTTGGCAGATAGTTCTTCGGTGACTTGGCTCGAGCTGGTTTCGATAGAGTATACTGGTTTCTAGAAGATTGAACTCACTACTCCTTTCTATTTTTTCTGAAACATTTAGCTCTCTAATTTCCTGTGAGACTAATAATGACCCTATTCTCTTCCTCCTGTTCTTCCTGGCAGAAGTGGCGACACACTCATTGAGTGAGCAGCCTTCGGGAAATGACCACCACCAGACTTCGATCTGATGATAAGGTCCAGCTTCATTTTGCCTACACAACTTCAACGACCTCTGCACCTGCCACGATCACGTACCTGACGGTCGTTCAGAGACGCAGCCTCGAGCGGCAGTAGTGAATCCCCAGCTTCCACTTCCCATTCAGGAGCTTCGTAATTCCCCTTGACTGACCCCTGAATAACATCGCCAACAGAGGGAATTTTCTTCAGGGTGCTCACCGGGATAACTGCCGCGACCTCTCCGTAACCTAGACTCTCATTCCAGAGACCTGCATCGTGCAAGATGATTTCACCCCTGTTGAAAAATCCTTCTTCGAAGCCGTTGTCGCCCATCTCCTCAGGCCGCCTCGCCAAGGCAACATGGTAGCAGGCTATCACAGCAGCCAGGGCGTAGAGCAAAGGCCTGACGAGAGAGGCACAGTTGCGCTCCTGAATAGTCTGATGGGACTAGAGAACATGCCCTATGGCCTTTTCTGTGAGGAAAGAATCAGTGATTCCATAGCTCCATGCGATGTGATACCTCTTTGACCGCAGTTGATTGGCATGGTCTCCGTCAAGGGTCAAGGTAAGAAGGCCAGCATGGACGAAACGTTCGATCGCTGTGAGTGACAATATCTCTCGGCGATGTTATCACACTCCCATCAGTCGTTCTTGGGGGTATCGGCACAATCCTGGTGCTCCTACGAAGAACATGGCCGAGCCAACCGACAGATGAAGGCAGATTTGCTCGCCGATAACCCGGTCGGGTAGGAAGAGGAATGCGCGTGGAGGAAGCGGCAGGAAGGGTCTGCGACCATGTCCAGCGTCCCAATGCAACATCGCCATTCTTGGGAGAACGAAATGAGGCAGGGTTTTTGCAGGCGGGCGCGGATCGGGCCGGAGACGATTTCGACAGGGCTTAAGTGCGCCAATATAGATTAAGTCCGGGGGCGAAGATCACGGCAAGGTTAAGTGTGGACCACTGTCTGGCCAGTCCGGGGACTCATGGGAGAGTTACGGAACGCATCCATGTATATGAGTGGTCTACGGTCAAACGTACGTTATCTCACACGTTCAGCCAGTGCTGTATCATTTAGATGAGTTGCCAGTTGTTACCCATCTTCGTCAAGGCTCTTGGTGACTATGCAAGTTGCATGCAGTTCCTGCTCAGCCTCTCTTCGTATTCTCTCTGTCAACCGGTCATCACCAGCTGACCTTTCGGTCAGATCAGGAGTTCCGGAAATTCCGGACAATTTGAACGAGGCAATCGGACTAGAAACACCCGAGCGTTGTTGTCTGCGGTAAGCTGTTGCAGTTCTAGATTCAAGTATATAAACTGCTGTGCATCCGGCCCCGAGTTCAATGTTTGAGCAGCCTCTCAGCTCTTTTGAAACTTGCCCACGAGACATCACCATGTTCTACATCCTTCTCTCAGCCCTGGCCTTGAGTACCGGCGCCTTGGGCGTCCCTCACATGGCTCCTGCAAGTCCTGTGAAGAGACAAGACCCTGAAGGCCCTGTTCCTAGTGATACGACAGAGGCGTGCACGTACTACCACACAGTTGGAAGTCGCTTCGAGGACTGCGAGTACATCGCAGACTGGTGGGGCATTACGCTCGAGGACTTTATCGCTTGGGTATATTTCAACCTCGGTTTACTCTGTACACTTTTCTATATGTCCGCGTAGCTGACTTGCCTTGATCACAGAATCCATCCGTCAAGGAAGACTGCAGCGGCATCAAGATTGGATCCTCCTACTGCGTCGAGGTCAATAATGGAAACCCTCTTCCCTCAAGCACCTTGAGCACGACACAACCTCCAACGGAGACGTCAACCCCGAAGCCGTCCCCGACTTTGGACGACACCACAGAGGATTGTGACCAGTGGCACTTGGTTGTCAAAGGTGATATCTGCGATAGTATCACCAAGAAGTACGGCATCACGATGCAGGAGTTTGCCGAGTGGAATCCCTCTGTAGGCGAGGACTGCGACGGTCTCTGGGCCAAGTACTACTATTGCGTGTCCATCATAGGCCATGACCCAGCACCTGAGCCGACTGCTACGACGACCAAGCCACCCCCTTCGGGGCCAACTGCACCTACTGACACGCAGCCCGGGATTGTCAAGGATTGCACATCCTGGCACGTTGCCGTCAAAGGTGATATCTGTGATAAGATTGTTGCCAAGTACAGTAACCTGAATAAGGTTACGTTCTTGGAATGGAACCCTGCTGTCGGGGATGATTGCTCCGGACTTTGGGCTGGATACTCTTACTGTGTTGGTAAGTGAATACATAAATAGCAGCAACGCCTACCAAAGGCAGAACGAGGACTCGGGCTCTGCTAACAAGTTTGATCAGGGACCAAGGACAAGCCTGTGGTTACCGCAACCCCCACGACAACAACAACAAAGGCACCGGAACCTACTGGCTGTCTGAAGCCGCATCCAACTCCCACTCAGCCCGGAGCAGTCTGCCAGTGTACCAAGTGGCACAAGATCCAGAGTGGTGACGGTTGTTGGTCGATTACCCAGCAGTACAAGATCACCCAGGCCCAGTTTGACAAGTGGAACCCGAATGTGAATTGCGTTTTGTGGAAGGACTATAACGTGTGCGTTGGTGCGCCGGGTGCCTAAACTCTTTGACGTATGGGATTGGACGGGAGAATGTGTCGTTTTGCCAAGGGAAGGGTTTGTTTTTGATTGTTGATCTGCTCTTTTGAAAGTCCTTACTTAGGTACCCTAGAGCGCCAGGAACCTAAGGACTTTTTTGAGCAATGTCCGTGTCACCCCTGTCTATCTAGGTACTTATCGCCTCCGAAATTCGGAGAATTGCTGAGAGATGTTCATGCCTGCCTATGCTTAGTCATTTCGCCCCGTCGATCAAAGACTAAAGTGGGTCAGGGGACCACGCCGACGTCAGTCAGCGATATGGTGAGATCAACAAAAGGCAAAGACAATGAGGGCTGGTGGTGCTAGGATTTTGGCGTGTCATTGCCTGGGTTGTGGATTCCCGTTGGGCGGCGTCGCCGGCATGACTCTTTCCCTCCAGGTTCTTTTTTTTCTTTGTTTTTCTTAAACAGAGGGAGGCAGCCCTACCTAAGTACCTAACTTTGCATGTACTTCATACCTAGGTACCTAGTTAATTACCAGATCGTTTGTCCTCTCCATCAGTTAATTCAAGAGCGTCAGGTTCTCCTCATCTCCTTCGGTTTCTCCGATTCCCAGTCCAACCCGTTCTTGTCTCCATTCCCGCTCTAGCGCGCGCCCAACCAGCCTTGCCCTCCATTCCCCTCGACCAAACGAACCCCGCGGTCTTGTCTCTTTCATCCCCTTCCAATCCCTGGACCCTTTGGGCATTCTCGCAGATCTACTCAGCGAGCGACCTGAGCCATTCTTGGTGAAACAAGATCTCGACCTGTTGTCCAACGACACGAATCCGCGTCCAAGTGAAGGCAGACCAGCCAGCCTAGCCGAAAGCCCGAACCATCTCCCTGCGGTTGTTCCCTGCCAATCGAATCGCCGACGCCGCTCTTTCGACCGCCCTTTCCGCCGCTCGCCTGACCTTGATAAACCTGACCTTTGACTCTTGGGCCCCAGACACCTTCTTGGGACCAACAACTATCGCCTTTCAACCTTCCATCACACGAGACGATCCTTCGTTACCCTCACTCCTCCGTTTTCCTCAAACCAAAGCCACCGTCCAACATGGCACAGAAGCGTCTTATGCAGGAACTGCAGCCCCTCCAGAAGGAGAAATGGGTCAACATCGAGGTGTGTACAGGTTTCTCTAATCCCGGGTTTCAATGTCTGATACCTCCGAAGCTACTGACACTTGCATCTCCCCTCTAGACTGACGAGTCCAACCTCTTTCGATGGAAGATCGGTCTCTGGGTCGTCAACCCCGACAGTGTTTGGCACGGTGCCTACTTCAAGGCCGAGATGCGCTTTCCCAACGACTACCCCTACAAGCCGCCTACCTTCCGCTTCCTCACGAAGCATATTTTCCATCCCAACGTGTACACCGACGGCAACCTCTGCATCTCCATTCTTCATCAGCCAGGTGAGGACGAGCATTCTGGCGAACTCGCCAACGAGCGGTGGAATGTCCTCCATGGCGTCGAATCAGTCCTGCGATCGGTCCTGCTTCTCTTGGACGACCCCGAGATCAACTCTCCAGCGAACGTCGACGCTGGTGTAGCTTACCGAGACTCTCGCGCCAAGTACGACAAGAAAGCCAAGGAGACTGTTGAGAGATCCCAGAAAGATATTCCCGAGGGCGCCCGAATGCCCACCACGGCCGAGCTAGCCCCGGCACCGCAAAGTGCTGTCGAGGACGATGCCGACTTTTGGAACATGACGGACGAAGAGGAGGATTTCGGTGGAAGCGACAGTGATGAAGACATGGATGACTTCGAGGATGATGACGATGACGACGATGCGAAGGACCGGAAATAAACTGACACTATCGACCGCCAAGAGGGCATATACCTGGAGTTGGCGTTCTACAGCTGGGCTAGCTACCTCTCTCTCACCGTTTCCCCCCAATCTTCGCGTCTTTCTTCTCTCCCTGGTATGACGGCATAGCGAGTGGATTTTCTCTGGCGTTGGAGAAGTAGTCCTCTCCCGACCAGGAGCATGGGTATCGGTCTACATGGGTACAGGCATGGGCGATTCTTGTTTGTTGGCATTGGGGTTGTCTCTTAGCTAATTCTTTTTTACGGGCACCGGTGTTCATGATGCGTGATTCTAATACATAGAAAGCGAAATACTAGTTTCAAACTCATCCATTGACCATGACCCCCCCTTTCATGTTGAGATTGCAACTTCACTGACTAGGGTTCACAAGATGTCTAACCCTACCACTGTGGAGGGTGGCTGGCGAAAGGGAGGGGGTTGGGTACCTAGGCAACACTCAACGAATTCTTGAGGCTAAGATTTGGCTCTCATGACTTCCGGCCCCCTGCTTCTTGCAGTACGTCAAGATTCACCCTGATGGTCATGAAAAGACGAAAGGACTCGCATCTGGCCAACAACGGGTGCATAGTGTATTCCATACAGTCAGGTGGGTTGTTCGTGTCACTAACACAAGAATCTATCTTTTATCTTCATGAGCTCCTCCGTCTCGACCGGGGGCAACACGAATGAGCTCGCTATCCAGACAGAGGAGCGAAAACCAATGAGCAAAAAAAAACGCTTCTGGAGCAAAGACTCCATTTGGTGCAATCTCTATGCAACGCTCGCCACCCTTAAAGCCCATTGTCCTGTCCTATTCAATAATGCACCCCCTTGACATGGCCCGTGTTAATCATCATGGCATGGCCCCACGACCCTTGCAACTACCCATGATGGTCCGGAATCTCCATGTCCATCATGTCAATGGGCTCCTTCGTAGAAGATGAATTCCCCGAGAGAGCCATGAACGCGGGAGGTCGCGCCCGCTCCTGCATCTCTGGGCTGCGGGCTTCTTCACTTAGAGGTGTCACATCTTCGGTGCGGTCCGTCGTTATTGTGCTCGGCGTCATCGTTGCTGACGCCGTCTCCGTCGTTGCTTCCGTGGCGGGCTCTGTGACCACGGTCTCCATCACTATCTCCCTTGGGATGCTTGTAGAGGCCGGATGCCTTGCGGGGAGTGCGGGAGGCTCTTCATCAATGGTGGCGAGCAAACGCGAGTCAAAGCTCTGGATGAATTCAGGTGCACTACCTGAAAAGTCAGTCATCTCCGTACCGATGTTGCCATCTTGGTCAGCAAAAGGATTATCGAATCCGTTCCCATCGTCGCTGCCAAGTGATGCGCGGTTGCTGTCCATGGAGTCGGCGCTATCGGAGCGGTGTTTTCTCTTAGAGGGAGAGATGGGATCGACAAAAGCTGCTCGTCTGGTTTCATTGGAGTCCGACTTCTCTTGGTTGATCTCCTGGCGAAAAGCCTTATTGTCGGCCTTGACAAACCGCTCCAGTTGGCTTGGAAGCCGTTCCTTCGGAGTGTTCATGGCTTCTTCGGTGGCATATACTAGGTATGGGGTTTTTGTTTCTTGCCACATATCGCGGAAGACACGCTCGATTTCGATTTTCTGGAACCTGGTTAACGCCCAAGCCGCGGAAACCGGCCGGATAGAGTCGCCTACCTCTGCTTTGACCGGCTGATCTTCCTTGGGGGTGTAAGCCAACCTCCACCATTGCTCCGAGGGCTTACTGGCTTCCCCATCCAGTTCGATCAGGTCAGGGTCATCTCTTTGACAGACATAAACCACGTCGGCCGACGTAGTAACACCCCGGAGGAGAAGCCTTTTGCAAGTCATAGGCTTCGGCCGGCCTGGCTTGTCCGGCACAGTCAACAGCCTCCCCAAGGCTCGTTGCCGAGCCTTGATTTGTTCCAGCTCAACATTTAGTCCTGCGACAAGAGTGAGATTCAATACGATGCATCGCAGAGGCCTCGAAACGTACCCTTCATTCTCGACTCGAGGTTTGATAGGAGCTGTTCGGAAAATCGAATCACCTCCTCGATCTTCTCATGTTGCTTCCTCGCCTCGTCGTCCATGTCGCATGGAGCAGCCCTGTAATCGGGATACTTGTTGGTATCAAAGCCTGACTTCTCCATCGCTTTGAACCGTGCCGCACCCTCAAGGTAGTTCTTGTACTCCCCCCACTGCTCCGAGGCCTTCCGGATCAGCTCGCGCTTGTCGGTAATATTCTTAAAATTCCAATCGTCTCGCAGCTCGAAGATACGTTGCTCCTCTCCCTGGATTCTCAGCACTTCCCGCTTCGTACGGCACCACTCGTATTGAATCCGCCTCGCTTCATCCTTTCGAGTCGTAAGGTACTTTTCTGGGTAAAATTCCTCAGGTATCTCGATAGAAGTCGCTGGTCCATTGCCTGTGATACCTAGAACAAGTACCTCCCCCATCTTCTTGAAAAAGGCCATCTTAGATGCCGAGTGTACTTCATTCGAACTAAGCACGTCGCTCCACATGATATGGTCGAGATGTTCATACAACGTCGTAATTGATTCGTAGTCAGCTTGCGTATGTGAGGTTTCGAGGAGGGCGAACCTAGCATCCTCCTCCCCAAGGTCGTCGCCGTGGAACTCTGCGACGGAGGCGACTTGCACCATGGGTTCGATCTTGTCGCCGCTCCTCTCTGCGAGATGTTCGTAAAAGTTCCTTTCCACCGCTAGGCCGGCGTTGGGGATCAGGTGAGTCAATACGCTTACAGAGCCGTAGCTGCGCTCTGTAGAGTCAAGAAAAGCCATTAGGCGGTGAAGTTCTTCGTCAAAGGCGATGTTGTCCTGGCCCTTATCCTGGAACTGTTGCAGGGTTTGCATTTGCCCGAGCACCTTGGTCGAAAGAATCTCCTGGCCTTTCCACCACGCGCTGTTGTGGCCATAGGAGGGATTGGCTTCTCCAGTTGCAAGAATGATATTTCGTGCTAGGGGAATCTGGTGTAGGATCGTGAGAATAGCCCCCAACCGGTTGTCGCTGAAGGGGTTATTGCCCTGAATCAAGAACGCGGGAACACCGGCGGCCCTTTTTCTCAACGAGGGAGCAGGGTCAGTATCGGCGATTTGCTGGGAGGGACCAATGGGGACCATGGCCCACTGGTTTTGGTCGTAATCGCTGCGGTTCGCTGGCCCAAAATAGGGAGCAGAGGTAGAGGGATCCGTCACACCGGTCTCATGCTGAGGCAGCGTAATGCCTGCTTCCTGGGCCGACTCCCGGAGCGCTCGTTGCATCTCTTCATCCTCCTGAGCCTGGGTGTTCGTAAGACCTGCACGGTTAGATA
Source organism: Fusarium robinianum (assembly GCA_013623725.1). Classification (NCBI taxonomy): domain Eukaryota; kingdom Fungi; phylum Ascomycota; class Sordariomycetes; order Hypocreales; family Nectriaceae; genus Fusarium; species Fusarium robinianum. The sequence continues at coordinate 48,448 of JABFFI010000465.1, read as the reverse complement.
GGACGTCGTCAAGATCCCAGGGGGAAGGGTTAATACTAGAGGTGTTCTCGGCGGTCCATTCGATGATTCTCCCGAGAGGAGATCGATTATTCGCTCGTGATGGGGGCCTTGAGGGAGCGCCTGTAGCGTATGCTTCCGATGGAGGAGCAACGCCCTGGATGATGCCGTTGTTCTCGGGAGACTCGATGTGGAAGGCTATAGGGTCAGCAACGACAGGGCGAGGGGCGTGGGGGGATGTACGGACAGATGCCAGCGCTATTGTCGGTGCCATCTCGATCGGCCGCGAACAAAGAGTCGTCCCAAGTCGATCGATACTTTTGCCGAAACTGCGAAGGGTTCAGCACGGATTCAATGCAGAATGGCTGGATGGGCGCGTACGCTATCGGGGTTATCGAAGAACTGCATAACCACGGTCTCGACATTGCGGTTATTGCTCTAGATAATAAAACAAATCAGTTAGTCGCTGCTACATCTCTGATCGATTGCGTTGAGATCAATGGACGTATCGTTCTCTAGGGGCGCGAACCTTGAGAGCTTGAGTGACCATGGCATGGTCATCCACGGGGTTCAAACTCGCAAAGTCTATGACTTGCGAGATCTCGTCCTCGGAGGGCTCCATGGATGCCATGCTGCGTTACGGCAGAAGGCGATGGGGAGAAAAGTCCAATGCACAGCCTCGAACGGAGAAAGTTGACGATGCTCCCCAGCTGCGGTCGTAATTGACGTCGCTGGGTCGCAGGCCACAGTGGTCGAGGCTGCAGAAGAGCGCGCGAGGTTGAGAGACGGGGCTAGGAGTCCACAAGGAGTAAAATGTCTATGGTCGAATTAGGGGGCTAGAGAATGCGACTGCGGGCCTTAGGTTGTGACTGAATCTTGGTTGAAGTTGATGCGAAGTGAAGTGATCCATCGATGTGTGTTGCCAGCAGGAACTGAGGCGGGTCGAAGCTGGATGGAGGTACGTACCACCCGCACCCGCACACACTCACCTCACGCACGGGAGCGCCACTGAGGCTGATAAGATAAGCAGAGCTAAGCCAAAAATAGGTGGTGCCTTTCCCCTATGCTCTTGGAACGATGCCATCCATGTCACGGGTCCCTAATTGCATTGACTAAATGTGCGGATTGATAGTAGGTATTGTTGTGTGATCTGAAGAAAGCCCGTTTTGTTCAAAATGGCATGCCGAAGGAAATTATAGCCGCATGAGAAGAAGAAGAGGAATAAAGACGAGTGAGTGTTTGCTGAGCTCTTTGGGAATTTGCATGGGGGAGTTGAATGAACATGATAAGAAAAGACATTGTCAATTATCCTACTTGGGTTCCTTGACTCTTGGTGAGAGCTACAGCTATAAAGATAGATGGTGAATGTGCGCATCGATAGCCTACATGGTGGTTCGTGGCATTTGAGGGTTCATCGTTGTCCCGTAACGCAATATGTATGGCCTCTGTCAATGAACGAGTCGATTTCAATATGTAATTTCCTCACATTTCTGTTTGCTCAATTTACCATTCATCCTTGATTCATATGTAGATGCTGTTGCGTTTGTTCAGTCATTCGTTTGATAGGAACCTATGTGGGTAGGTAAATTGGGAGCCATCTCGTGTCTCTACGTTGATACTATCCTGGACTACTATGACCAGGGCTTTATTAGTATCATGTTCTATTTTTTATTTAGCTGTATGATGCCAAACACGATCGTTTACCTCTCTGAGACCGTTAGATCAAGTCAAAGAGGCCGCCTCCGTTCGCAACAGCTCGATCTGCCATGAAGCAATTAGAAGGTTCTAGAAGCTTCTGTGGAGATGAGTTGCACGGGCATGGGGGGACCTTGTCGTTGTGGGGATGCAAGATAGAGTCACAAGTCGCAACCCTGCCGAGGTCAAGGTTGAAGAAGCAAAGGAGGGCAAAATATGTTGGAATAGTTTCGTTCATGGAAAAGAAGCGCTTCCCAAGCATCTAGTAGTAGCGCGTCTCTTCTCGCTGGAACTAAACATTGGATATCCAATATTACCTAGTGACTTACTTACTACGGAGTCCCTAGGAGCTTTGCCATGATGGGGGAGCCCGAGTCTCTCCTCGGCCCCGCCCCCATTTAGTTACCCGCGTCCAGCTGGCTTGGGCTCGTGCTGACCCCCGCCATGAGCTACAAGGTATCGTCATAGGGCCATCGACCCTTGTTCAGGTATCGACTGAGAAGGCCTGACGGGCCACAGAGACCTGACGTGTGTTTGCTTCCCTGCATTTCTCGTTAATACTCGGGCTGTCGTTTGCTATCGTCAGACGGTGAGCGAACCTAGCTGAGGGCTTTAGGTGGCCAGCCCTGTCAATAGCCCATGGTTTTTCTTTTCCATTACTGGAATTTAAAGAAGTACACAGTACATGTATTAGGAGCCTCAGGTGGTACGAAAAAGGAAAGAAAAAAAAAAGGAAAGAAAGACATGGGACAGATCGACGTCACCCCACAATGGCAACCTGGAAACTGTCGTTCTTCAACCTGTTTAAACCGTTTGTGTCGACCTATCGCCTCCAGCTCAGTTGGAAGCTTCCACAAGGTCCCATGCAGTGTGCGGGCATTTCTTCCCAGACCTCCCAGTGGCTTTAGCGGCGGGTGCTTTCCCTGTTCTACCTAGAGCATGCGCCCTCTGGCGCAGGTTCCCATTCCTGTGTGGGAGCATCTTAATCGTCACTGGACTCGCTATTCGAAGGGCGGATCCATATCACGCACCTCTCTGCTTCTAGTCCAGTCCACTCGATCCATCTTCTGTAAACTCTTCCTATCTGCTCTCCGCCATTTTATTTCATTCATCCTTTCAACCATTTCCCACGAGAAAACGGACAACACCGAAACAAAAAAAAAAAAAACCTGTTCATCGTTAGGCCTGAACATTGCGGACGACCGACGGGCTAAAGAGAACGGTATCAATTCTATCCGGGTCCAATCCTCTTCCACTTGTCTTTGACCCCTCTCTTTCTTCATCCCAACTTCAACAACTCAGCCCATATACGCGCAACGAAACCACCAAGAACAACAACAAATAACAACAAACCACGTCCATTTGGCCACTCGCAATCATGGTCAAGGAGACGAAGCTCTACGACACTCTCAGCATCAAGCCTGATGCCACTCAGGATGAGGTTAAAAAGGCCTACAAGTAAGTTGCCCATTCTCCATTCCCATCCCCTTCCCCCTCCGAACGGTGAGCCATGTTCACGAGTCTCTCGCAAAGAGCTGGGCTCCCGCAAACACCTCTGTCCCCTTCGCCGACAGCACCGTCGCCTTCTCCCATCCGCCTCCCGCAATTGATTGATTCAGTTCTGCTTCGGCCGATCACTAACCAGCTCACGTGTATAGGAAGGCTGCTTTGAGGTGGCACCCCGACAAGAACAAGGATAGCCCCGATGCCGCCGAGAAGTTCAAAGAATGCTCCCAAGCCTACGAAGTTCTCTCCGACCCCGAAAAGCGCAAGGTCTATGATCAGTTCGGTCTCGAGTTCCTGCTGCGCGGCGGCACCGCCCAACCGGAATCTGGCGCTGGCGGCAACCCCTTCTCTGGCGCTGGTGGGATGCCCGGAGGTTTCAGCGGGTTCAACTTCAGCAATGGCGGCATGCCTGGCAGGTCCCAGTCATTCCACTTTACTAGTAGTAGTAGTGGCGACGGTTACAACTTCAACAACCCCGAGGATATCTTTGCCGAGTTCATGCGAACAACTGGCGGCGGCGGCGGCGGCGGCGGACTTCATACCGGGGACGATGATGACTTCCCTGGCGCATTTTCATCGTTTGGCGGTCCGCGAAGCCGCGGCTCCCGCGTGAGGACGGGCTTTGGAGAAGCTCGTCCCCGGGATACGACACCGGAGGTCACAACCGTCGAGCGACCACTGCCCTTGACGCTAGAGGAGCTGTACAACGGCGTTACGAAAAAGATGAAGATCAAGCGCAAGACGTACGACGAGACGGGCAAGCGTGTGCAAACCGACCAGATCCTAGAGGTTCCGATTAAGCCGGGCCTGAAAAAGGGTTCAAAGATCAAGTTCAATGGAGTCGGCGATCAGGTGGAAGGCGGCCGACAGGATCTTCACTTCATTGTCGAAGAGGTAAGAAGCCCCCCCTAGCCATTGCTCCTAGCAATGCACCCGAATCCAAAATGCTAACAACTGTCTTAGAAGGAGCATGCCCTCTACAAGCGCGAAGACAACGACCTTGTTCACGTTATAACCCTGGATCTTAAGGAGGCCCTGACGGGATGGCGAAGGACAGTGGCGATGATCGACGGCCGCCAATTGAATGTGGAAAAGGCCGGACCTACCCAACCCGATGGCGAGGAAAGATACCCGGGTTTGGGAATGCCCATTTCCAAGAAGCCCGGCCAGCACGGCGAATTCGTCATCAGATACAACATTGTCTTCCCCAAGACTCTGACACTGGAGCAAAAGGAGCAACTCAAGGCGATTCTATAAGAGCCTCGTGCCGTTGCATGGAACCAGAACCAGCGTGGGCTGCTGACAGTTATGCCGGCTCTGGTTATTCCTGGTCTTCACTTGGCTACGTGGGATCACCTTCCGGGAGCCAACGGGAGGTTGTTGGGGTCGACCGCGTCGATAGCTGGTCTAGGGACGACAGCCGGTGTCTTTCAGGGCCCCTCGACAGTCGAACGTCGCGATGCTGTCCGATGCCGTTTTTCGCACGCATGATTGGTATCGCGGACACCTGAAATCCGAAAATGATTTGATCAAGAAGTTTTTTATTATGGCATGAACAATCGGTGTTTGGCGTTGGAGGAACAGGGTGACGAGTGACGAATCCAGTGTTGGAGTATCGTGGAGGCCCGACTTTGCTCACGCAGGGGCAATCGAAGCTGCGTTTGTTCCCAGACGGGACAGGGTATAACGGCTGGTCTATTGACATGATTAGGCGCCTCTTTTGATTTTGATATCCGTGTCATGATTGGAGTTTTTCTGTGGTTTGCTTCTCTGCTTATTTTGTTTTTCAAGGTAGATTCGCATCAAAGTTGAGTAATCCATATTGCTACCGAATTGAAAGCCATGCGTTTGTCGACTCGGCTCCATTGTTGGGGTTCGTTGTGATGTCTTGCAACTGGGTGAGAATGGTGACCAGCTCTGCGTTTGTTCATGAGGAAGGGAAATCTGCATCATTGCCCCGAAGCCCCCGAGGACGATCTGACTCATAATCCCTCAAGGCCAACGAACTGGCAGCATGAAAAACACAATGGACGAGCCAAACGCCCGCAAGAAACAAGTTGCGGCAGGCCAGCGAACGGCACATCGGTTCGAGGTTCCCGATCCGCGCCGGCACCCCCGGCCTGACACCGTTTGTCGAGGAGGTGCCCAGTGTGTCGATTGGTAGATGTCCCTATAACGAAGCTCAACACAGCCACGGCGGTCATGAACAGATTCACAGCGTAAAAGCATCCATAGGAGACATGGGCATACGAGAAATCATCAGTATCTTACGTCCATGATCCGACAAACCGCCTCACGGAAACCATGAACTTGATGAGGCACTACGATATTCCAGGAGATCGGGATGTTTCTTCTAACCGAGTAAACCCGCGAGCTACCCCGGTCACCCCCTAGCTTGGGGGTGAGGAGGCTAAACGGAAGCGCGCTGTGCGGGCCGGTGGGATGGAACGGGGGCTTGGCTCATGGGTCTAGCGGGCAACGATGACGACACTGGGTTGGACCTTGGGAGACCCCCTCCATCATGGAGGGGGAGGGATGAGGGGGAGGGGTTTTTGAAGGGGTTGTTTGAAGGGATTTCCACATGCGGGATTGTCAGGAGGTTTTCGGCCGATGGGAGATTGCCCTTTGTTGATGCTTACGCTGCGAGGGCGATGAGACACTCATGAGCTCAAAAGATAAGGAATCAATGCGTAGAATTGATAACATTCCGGACTGTAAAATAACTATAAATCCATTGCATCAGCAGTAATAAGCAAGCTACGGATGCCGCAGACGTATCCCCTTTCCCCCGCAGCAGGGTTGCTATCTCTGAGCGCCCCGGGTTGCTCACTCAACTGCATCAAAGGCTTACATCTCCCCAGCCCCGGGAGTTCTGTCACATCTGGGGCGCACGCTCCCGCCTCCGCTGGAGTGCCTAACCACATCATTCATGTACGAGCCAAACATGGAAGTTCTAGGCAGGTACCCTAACTTGCCGGTTGTAATTGGTAGCACGTTCCAAGGTTAGAGCTCCATGGAGGTGACCTCTCTCCTCCATAAAACGGGGCACCGTCCCTCCCTCCCCCTCCACAGTAGCTCTCCCATCTTAACCTCTTCTTCTTCCTCATTCATATTTTCCGAGCTCCAATTTCACGGCTTTAGTAGGGTGCTTCTCTCGCTTGCCGTTCTCATACACACGTCGTATACTTGACAGCTGGTCTGAAATTCCTTCCGGGACCCCTACGTACAACCTCTTGCTCCTCCAATCCACCAAGATGCCTGAGGTAAGCCATGATCCCCGAGCTCGACGATTCTGACCACCGTTTCATGCCTCCATTACTAACAAGTCTCCTAGATCACCGCCCTTCTCTTCGACTGCGACAACACCCTTGTCCTGTCCGAGGAGCTCGCTTTCGAGGCCTGCGCCGGCCTTATCAACACCATCTGCGAGGGCCGCAACCTTGAGGTCCGCTTCACCGGCGAGACCCTGATCAAGGAGTTCGTCGGCCAGAACTTCCGGGGCATGCTCATCTCCCTTCAGAAGCTCTACAACATCGAAATCTCACCCGAGGACCTCGAGTCCTACGTTACGCAAGAGGAAGACGCCGTCATCGCCAAGCTCAAGGAGTCCCTGCGACCCTGCCCTGGTGTCGACGAGCAGCTCGAGAGGGTCGCCGCCTCCAACAAGTACCGACTCTCCGTCGTTTCCTCGTCCGCTTATCGCCGGCTACAGGCCTCTCTTGAAAAGGTCGGTCAGGACAAGTACTTCCAGGGAGATGTTGTCTTCTCCGCTGCCACCAGTCTCGAGAAGCCCACCAGCAAGCCTGACCCCGCGATCTACCTGCACGCCCTACAGAAGCTCGGCAAGAAGGCCGAGGAGTCCGTGGCCATTGAGGACAGCAAGAGTGGTACCATGAGCGCCGCTCGCGCCGGCATCAAGGTGGTGGGCTATGTTGGTCCCTACGCAGACGACAAGCAGGACGAGATGGCGAAGGTCCTCACCGATGCGGGTGCTGCTATCATCATGCGCCACTGGTCCGAGTTCCCGGACTGCCTCGAGAAGATCGAGGCTGGTTCTGTTTAAGAGGAGAGCAAAAATTGACAACCCTATCGAGGAGGAATACCCAGATGACATGCGAGTGATTTAGAAACCTGCAAAATCTGGCAATAGAGCCGTGACTTAGACTAGTTAATCAAAACCCTTTTGCGTTTCGGAAAGAATTATTTCATTTGCGCCAGTCCATGAGAAAGCTATTCACACTCTGCAGCGTGGACCGACTCGGGTTCGCTTCAGGATACACCGTCATGATGGCCCCGAGTCTCGCCTTGACGAGAGTCTTGGTGAAGGAGACATTCGGCGCTGGCTCTCTAAAATTGCCCTTCTCGTCGAAGAGATAGCATGATATCGCCAGGGCAGTGCCGACGGAAAAGTCCTTACCAGACTCGCATGCTACTACAATACGGCTGGGCGAGTGTGACCCGGATGCCTCCCGAGACTGTAAGAAATTGCATACGAAGGTGCAGATCTCGGGCAAGGCGGTACGCATATTGCGGCTAGCTATCTTGCTCTTTCCGAGGCCAACACGCATGTACGTCTTTGATTGCACCCACGTTTCTCTTGCCGTTGGCTCTGGAGTCAGGGCGATGCAACACTCGTCCTGGTTGGTGGCGTCAGGGGGGAGGGGAAGGGGACAGACTGAGATGTGAGGGGTGAGCTGAGTCCGGGGGCCCTCGGCTTTGATGGTTGCCGACTCCTGGCTGACGAGGCTGGTGATGAGATCAGGCAGGTCTGCTTCCGAGGCTTCTAGGAGCTCCGCGAGGTTGGCCCAGAAGATAGAGGGCGTGAGGCCATGTGCCCAATTCTCAGTGTCATCGGCGGCGCCTTGGATGTATCCGCCCTCATCCATCTCACTACCTACGACACGGCGACTAGCCGTGCAGCAAATTAGGGGTCTAAAGTCGTCAAAGATGGGTACAGGGGAAGCAGAGTCTCCATCCTCGTCGAGATGCGAGTCCGGGGTGATCCAGACAGGTCGGAGTGGCTTGGTGAGACAGGTGGGAAGGTCGAGGTTGAGATCCTTCAGGGAGGCCAGGAATTGGGGGATGAGGGCGGAGATCTGAGCATGGGTGGTTTCCGGGAGATGGGGAGGGAGGTAGAGGTTTGGGGAGGAGGGGTGAGAGGGCAGGAGGGCGAGGTTGAGGACGGTGCACCAGATGGGGATGGTGGAGGAGAGGGCGTCGGGCATACCTGGGGTTGTCAATGGGAGGGTGTTTGTGAAAGAGAAGGGGGGAAGATACTGACGCTTTCCGCGACGGGTAGAGTCGACGATAATGATGCTATACAGACACGCACATATTAGTTCAAACGTCTACTTAAGCCGTCCAACACATCCCAATAACTTCCACGTACCCATCATTCCTCTCCACCAATTCCACCAAATGCAGATTCAATCTCCTCGTACTAAACTTCCACGCCCTCTCATGCCCATCTGTGCTCTTAAAATACGCACTCCCGCCCTTCTTCCCAGGCGGGATGTACCAGCTCCCACATCTCTCATTCGCAACCAGCGGCCGGGGAGCATGCACACGAGCGACGCGGTGCACAAAGGCAGCGTCATCGCGGATGCTCGTGAGGCGGTTGTGGATGGAGAGCGTGGTGCGTTTGAGCGAGTTGAGGAGCTGGGAGATGGAGGGCTGTTCGTGCTGCGGGAGGATGAGATCGGAGAGGGTTGGGGGCGGCATCTTGGAGGTTGTGGATGAGTTTCGAGGATTGAACGAGTGTTGGAGGAGCTTGAAAGGTGAGTGAGACAAGTGGAGGCAGACACTACTAGCTTAGTCAACTCCCAAGTCCTGGGTGTCGTTGACGTTGAGGAAGAGGAGGAAAGATTAGTGAAATTACGCAAAGTCTTGGTGCTAAAAAAAGAAATCGAAGAAAATCAATTTTGAAAAGTATACCTTTTGGGTTTGTCCCTCAGGTAAAGTGAATAATAATAAGCCTTGTGGTATGTTTGCTGTCTCCTGATCTGCTTGAATGAACAAGGTGGAATAGGATAACAACACTGCTATATACAACCTAACCTAGAGTGACACCACATAGATCAATTTCTTTTTGGAAATAGCCCGTTAGCAATAAGTGCTTATTTGTAGAAGTATATATATATATATATTTGGGTCAAGTTCATTTAGATTATAATAAAAGAGGTGGCCATCGAATAAATTCATGTCTCTGAAGCCCCCCTCAAGGCTACGAGCCCAGCCGCCATTTTTCGCCCTCAATCGTAATCTTAATTTCCCGTCCCTCATCAATACTTCGTCGTCCAGCCTCCAAGATGGCCGTCGTCGCAATTGTGTTCTTCAGAGTTGGAAGGGACTTCTTATCCAAGTCTTCTGGGGTAACCTGCCTAGCGTTGATCGCCCGGCACCCGTCAACGAACTTCTCCATTGAGATATAGCCACACCCAGTCTGACCGGCAAAGTTGCCGTCCTCATCAGGCGCATAGCGCATGTAGAAAGGATTGTACCACATCAACTGTCCTACCGAGTCGTCCGCCACATCGTAGCCGCGCTTGGCTTGGTCGATGCGGATCTCACCGTTGGCGGCCATGTAGTGGAAGTACTGGTTCGAATGCACGCCTGCCCTTTGGGGGGCAGTCCACGAGGCCGTATAAACTGCGACGGCGCGCTTGCTTGGGTCATCTCGCTTGATCCAAGTCACGAGTAGGGAGATGGTGTCTTCAGTGGCCGGATCGCAGCCCAGATCCGTGGCGACACCCATGGAGGAGGAGGCAGTTACGCTCACGGGGACGTACCCGCGCTGCTGGACCATGGAGTCGCAAATGTCAATGTGGTGACTGTTGAGGTAGTACGAGATGTCAGAGTCCTTGCCTGCCCAGGCCTTGAAAGTCTCAAGCTGCGATTTGGGCTGAGACATGTAGCTATAAAAGTAGTTGAAGTCGCCCAGAGTCTGGGCCTTGGCGCGGGCGTCAGCGTAGGCTGGGTCGTAGCGCTTGTGGTGCTCGATATAGACATAGACGCCCTTCTCGCGGGCCAGGTCAATGAGTTCCTGGTGCTGCTCAAGAATCTTGACGGCAGGCTTGGTGATCATGACATGGATGCCGCGCTCAATGGCGTAGCGCGCAATGGGGTAATGTGTAGGATCTGGTGTGAAAATGGTGATGGCATCACCGGCATTGAGGCTGTCGATGGCTGCCTTGTAAGCGTCCGGATCGACTTGGTCATTATTAGGAAATGAGTCGAAGGAGGTATCGAGGTTATTGTAGGCAAGGGTAATGTTCTTGTGGAGGTGTTCACCTGAGCAAGGGAGTTAGTTAGTTATCATGATGTGTATGTGTAGGCTTAGGGGAGCGGGAAAAACGTACGGATGGCAGGGAACTTTTTGCCGTTCACACCAACCATACCCAACTTTGCAACCTTTTCACGGCGTCGCAGGTCGAAAAGACTGAGGCCGACCACGCCGACCTTTTTGTCTGAACCGGAAGCACCGCCGCCAACAAAGCCGGTGGTGTACTCGCCAGTACCGACCTGATAGTAGGTATTGTAAGCCATGATTGCCAGGTCATAGAGATTGGTAAAACTCACCATCAAGACATTGAGAGGTTCCATAGTGATTTCAAGGCACTCTTCCTCGCGAAGGTCGTGATTGACTAGGTGAGACTTTGTTGATGCTGACGACGAGGGGTAGAGAGGTAGAGAGGTAGGTGGGGGAGGGGTTAGCTATGATGCTGAACAAGTTGAAGCCTTTGAAGGATGAGTATTGCACTTATGCAGGCACAGGTGGAGAGGGGATAACAAATGAGAAGCCGTAATCAGGAATTGGATCTTACAATGGAAATTCAGAAATACTGGAGACTGTGTTGAATATGAAGGTTTTCGTTGATCTCTCCGATTTGAACATATTCAACTCATCAACTCAAAGTTACAAGCTCGGAGTTCTACCCGACATGCGGGGCACTCATTGGAGGAGAAATGGGTCCCGTGTTCTTCCCCCAATCTAGAGCCCGAAGAGCCATGTTATGGAGTCATGATGGCGGCTAAATCTGCTGTTGATGCGCTCATGTGAGGTGGGGATCTTGAAGTTTGTAATCCGGGGGAGTTTTTGCTAGGAATAGTTGGGTTGAGGTTCCCTGGTGGAGGAAGAATCTGGGGGTCAAGAGGGAACATGGGGAGCGAATTTGGGGGGTGACGGTACAAGCAGAGACTAGGACAGCTTCTGAAGGTTTGTGGTTGTAATTACTACCTAATGTAGATGTATACGCGGTAAGGCTTTAGATGGAGGGGTCGGGGATGATTACTACAATAGGGAAAATAGGTAACGAGCAAACAACCCATCGATGCATTCATGAGCGTAGAAGCCACCCCCAAAATCATCATCACCATGATCGCCACGACAATGCAACGAAGTACCTAGGTATAGAGGGGTAAAACAACCAAATCCCTCCCCCACCCCCACGCATCCGCGTACCTACTAAGGTTTGCGTTCCCCGGCAATTCCTGCTGACCAATTATCAGCAGGGGATTAGTAGCTACAGTGCGCTACAAACTGGTTGAAACGATGACCCAAGAAGTGCTTTCTTCCGTATTTTCAGAGAGAAAGACTTGGGGAAATAATCTAACACTATTGCTCAAAGTTTATCCACCAATTCTCTCCAAGCTATGAGCATCGCAGGGATGATCTTTTTGCTCGAAAGTCGTAGTGACTATCCAAAGGGTGTACAGTGTGTATTCATTATAATTCTTACTGTCACTGGTGGAATAACTTTGGGGGCAGACTGCACACCATCTCCACCTCCAACTCCACTCCTCACTTACACTTACACGCGACGAGATCCAGCGTCGCCCATCCTCAACACCAACGCCAGCGATTCTCTCAGCAAGCTAGCAAATCGCCTGGACACACCCCCTGGTGCGGCTTCGCTCAATTACTTGGCCATGTAACACAGTTCAAGGTACCTTGCCCGAGAAATACACCGAAATGTCCGCTAAACGCCTTCGGTTGCTGGGCCCGTCATCGTCATGAACACGTCTCCCCGTCCGCCTGAACACTCCCGGGGACGCCATCCCACGCACTTTAAACATGGGGTGGCTCAGCTACTCCGTATAGTACAACATATTTACCGTCTTTCGAGCATGTCTGGATGATTTCACGCCCACGTTTCCCCGCCTCACACCTATTCCCGCCAGACCGGTTCCTGTCCTGGACTAGGTCCTGTATCGATGAACCACGACGTCTTGGATGCTCGAGGACAATGCATCACGGGATACCTCAGGTCAAAGCATTCGTATTGCGCATGTATGCAGTGCACTCTTGAATTGGAATGCCGGGCTATTAGCTCTCTTTTCATAGGCTCTCCCCGCAGCCAAGATTTCCAAGCTTGAGATGGTGGATGTTGCTTCATTGATGCCGACCTCTTTTGGTTGCTGAAATGAGGGGAGTAAGTCAACCCTTGTACGGGACCTTTCACACTTCTAACACCTCACACTACAGATAGAATTCTCTTCATCTACTGTCTACTTACGTTTCCAGATCTAAAGCTCCTGTTAAGTGTTCGGCCAAACAGCCCCCCATCAGATCAGTCTCCCTCCATCAACATGTCACTCGGCATATTCTGTTCCCATTGTCGTGCAATCCCACAATCACCAGACCTTTGAGACCTAGTGGTACCTCAGCTTACACTGCATTACTTCTCCAAAAAAAAAAAAAAGCCACGTCCCTTGGGGGATCATGGAGCCAATGCCCACACAATCCGTGGTGCAGTTCCTAGCGAGTCGAATCCACCCCCAACTTTAGCCTCACTCACGCCGCTAGCGACTCGTTCCCGGATCCGGTTTCCGGCCCAGACGGAATTCTATTTTATTCTATAAAGTCCCCCGGGTGTTTCTACTTTGTTGTTGTGTTTCTTAGTATTTGTGCCGTAATTCAATTCTTCTCCCGTCTGTGTCTTGTCTCCGAATAGCCTCAGGCCCTCATCTCATCTCCACCACCATCAACTATCATCGGCTTCATCCCCCACTCCCATCATGACGGCGACAAACGGCTCCACAAACGGCCACAACGGCCACTCCGCTGCCCGCCGCACGCTCCCCACAGGAATCTACGCCCCTACTATGACCTTCTTTGATCCTGTCACTGAAGAGCTCGACATCCCTACAATCAAGTTGCACGCTCAGCGACTAGCCCGCGCCGGTCTCGCCGGTCTCGTGACCATGGGTTCCAACGGCGAGGCAGTCCACTGCACCCGAGAAGAGAAGATTGCCGTCACGAGAGCTACCCGAGAAGCCCTAGATGAAGCCGGCTTCAAGTCAATGCCCATCGTCATTGGGGCCACAGAGGGAAGTGTCAAAGGCACGATCGAGCTTAGCAAGATGGCCTATGAGGCTGGTGCTGATTACTCCCTCATCCTCCCCCCCTCTTACTACCGACCTCAGATGGACGAAGAGGCAATCTACAACTACTTTATCGCCCTTGCCAATGAGAGCCCTCTCCCCGTGATCCTCTACAACTACCCCGGCGCCGTTGCGGGCGTCGATATGGATAGCGATCTCCTCCTCAAATTGGCCAAGCACCGCAACATCGTTGGAACCAAGTTCACTTGTGGCAGCACTGGCAAGCTCACTCGAGTGGCGAGCGTCACCAATGCCAAGACGCCCTTCCAGGAGGGCTCAGGGTACATGGCCTTCGGTGGTATCGCCGACTTTACTGTTCAGACCCTCGTCAGTGGCGGAAGTGGCATCATTGCTGGAGGAGCCAATGTCATGCCCAAGGCTTGCGTTCGGGTGTGGGACTTGTACGTCCAAGGCAAGAAAGATGAGGCGCAGGCTCTTCAAAAGACTCTCGCCAGGGGCGATTGGGTCCTGACCAAGGCAGCTATTGCGGGCACCAAGTCTGCTATTCAGAGCTACTACGGCTACGGTGGCTACCCTCGACGACCGCTCAAGAGACTCGCTCCTGAGCAAGCAAAGGCCATTGAAGAGGGCGTCAGTGAGATTATGGAGATTGAGAAGTCTCTATGAACGACTAGGTCTGCGATCTATCCTCGTGATAGAGACTTTGAGACTGCGCGAGTCCTTGATGAGGGAGGATAACTTCTTGAGGGTGGAGAAATGTGGGCTTTCGGGATTTGCATAGCGTTGTTTTTGATCTTCTACTCGGTTGATGTTTGTCTAGGGGCTTCTTTGGAGAGGGAGGGGGGTTATGGGAAATAGTCACTTACAATGCTAGGTTCATAGACCGATGGGGGCGAGTCCGGGGTCTGGATGAGATCCAACGTCACAAACAAGGAGATCCATGAGCATAAATAGAATGAATGAAATTGTGCTACAAAATTTGCTACGCCTTTGTTCTACGACTTTGTCCTATGAATCCTATCTAGACTTCCTTCTGGCCGCTTCTTGGAGGGACAAAGGTCCAGTGCGGCACTCGCCGCACGTTGGGAACTTTCCCCTTCTCTCAGGTTGCCCAGTGGTGGAGGATGCGGTTGACTGGCCGATCAGACTTCAGCTCGGCCCCTTCCCTCGCCTTCTGTCGCCTTTCCTTGACCCAGGCCATCCAAGCGACGTATCTCTGCTTTCGCTCCTGCGTGAACTCGGGGGGCTCGCCGCCAAGATCCGCCGGTTCCTCATGCTTCTTCAAGCATTCCTCGATGTCGATTCGCATCTGCTCCTTCCCGTTCATCTTGAAGATGATTTCATCGAGAACGCCTTCGTATACGATCGTTCCGTAGTCCAACTGCTCGAAGCTCATGTCAATGAGTCTTCCCATTCGCCAGGTCAGGTAGTCTACTTTCCAGGTTAGCTGGCCGAGTTCGTCCATGTGAGAGAAAAATTCCGCCTTGCTTGGGGAAGGCCCTGGAGCAGTCGAGCGGTCGCCCTTTGGAGCGTTTTGCGAAACGCAGACGAGGTCGATGACGATCGACTTCACCATGAAGCGGGCTCGCTGGCTCATGAGGGGCTGGTGTGCTCCTGCGCCGAAGTATCCTGGGCCGTGGGTGAGCAACCCGGACAGGAGCTTGTAGTACGACATCTTCTGAAGAGCCGTGTCACTCTCAAACCGGCCGCCAAGACGGGATGATGGCTTGAACACGCGGTACGTGGCATGGACGGAATCGATGTACTGCGAGAAAGGGCGCACAGGGACCGACCACGTTGTCCAGAAACCGTGGCTCGTGACATCCATGATGTCGAGGGAGTAGTTCGTCGGAACCACCCGTAGTATCGTCTGAACCTCCTCATGGATCTGCTTGTTCACGAGGAGGAGAGGCAAGGCGGGATTGAGCGGTGGCAGATTCCAGATAGACTTACCGTGGAACTCATAGTTGGAGAGCCTCTTTCGGCCTTCTTGGCTGGCCAAGGGGGATAGCGGGGGCGTGAAGGGTGCACAGATGACCTTTTCGAAGATCATCTGGCGGACTTCGGTAGAGAGGGCGAAGATCGACATGTTGAATACAGGTGCGGCTTTTCTGTTGCCGGTGGTTCTTCTTGGTTGATAGATGTGTGCTCTGATATTCAGAAGAAAGTTCGCTGGGTTGTAGATAGTAGTTGCCTCCGGGGTTGTCTGAAAGTGAGTAGTGAGTGATAGAGATCGGTGGAGGGAGGAAAGCACAATTCATGTTTCGAAACTGGCCTTTATAGTTTTTCCAGGGGACTTTCAGGGGTGTTGGTTTTCGCATGAACAACTATTTTTATTAGAGATATTGCTAACTATTCCTGTGAACAAAATTCTACTAGGCATGGCGCGAACGGATATAGTAGTGTGTGAGAGAACAACCAGCCTATACGTGTATACGTGTAGTCCTCCACAGTTGTATTGCGACTAATCCAGACCTCTCATATGACGAATGAAGAGCGTAGACTGAAGAGAGAGAGGGGAGGAGAGTGAAGAAGAATGTGTGCCTTTTTGAACCCTTCATCACCAAGGCTGCGAGGCAGCGGACGGCACATTCATTCAGGGTACTAGTGGTTGTTTTTCCAGAACATCTCGCTTGTTTGTGCGTAAAGCCTAGTTGTTCTTGCCCGAGACCCCTTTCAAAGCGATTCAGTGCCAGTTTGCCGTCTGTGCTAATCTGGGTCAAGAGCATGGGAGGGGACAGAATAGCAACAAAGAAAGCTGATAGAGCGCAAAAATGGTCACTCGCAGAGTAGAAAGCGCTATAGCCTAGAGCTTAACAGTCTCGGGTTCAACCTGTCGTCCTTCTCACCCTCCTTGTTCACGGGAGACGCTTCAATCACCTGGTGTCGCTCACAGCCCTCCACGCGCAGACATGAGTCAATATCGAGGTCAATATCGCCATGGCGTATATTCTTCTCAAGAATCCTAAATCAGAACCTCGTGCTATGGACAGGTAGAGTGGCTAGAAAAGCTCCCATTTCTTCAAGACAAGTCTGTCGGCTTGTTCCGCTTGAACCCGAACATCTGGACAATTTCCATCCAAAAGCCAACAGGAGTCTCCTCAAATGCAGCCTCATAAGCATCGATTTGCGGCTTCTCCCACACAAGATCAGCCTCATCAGGTTTAATAAACTTCGTCCGCTTAGTAAACTTCCAACCAAAGAAAGTAATAGGGGCAACTAAGAGCATAGTATAGTAAGTAAAGAATCCATCAACGGTAAAGTTACCGGGAAGGAAGACACTATATCCATAACAGAAGACAACGCATGTCAGGAAGATAGCAGAAATATAGGAGCCATAGGGCTGGAACCAGCCACAATAGGGCAGTGACTTGCGGTCGATACCTTGGGCCTTCAAGGCCCTGTGGAAGAAAATATAGGTAATTGAGATGACAATGTGGTCGATAATTTGGGCCGCAGTAATAATGTTGGTGAGCCAGGTGAGGACGACGACCGAAGAGTTCGAGACAGCTAGGAAGGCCAAGCATGGGAAGAGCATGACAATTCCGAGGCAGTAAATTGGCAAACCAAAGGACGTGCATTTCAGCAGGAACCTTGGGGCTTGCCCTTCAAGAGCCAGACCGTAAAGAGATCGGGTGCCGTAATAGGTTAAGGCGTTTCCAGCAGAGAAAATACTCGAGATCAAGAGTGCGTTGACGACGTGAGGTAGGACTCCGATGCCAAGGTTGGTCATGGCAATGACATAGGGAGACGCAGCACCTGTTCCAGCACCCGTGCCTCCATTGACGATCCCCACGAGGGTTGGGTCATTATAAGGAAGAATAACCCCGACGCAGAGAGAGGAGAGAATAAAGAAGATGCCAAACCGGACGTATGTGGTTTTGAAGGCATTCTTGAGATAGACTCGTGGCAACTTGGCCTCTCCTGCAATCATCGCCACATACTCAGGGCCAACAACGGTAAACGCGGCAATCCAAAGAGATCCTAAGAAACCCTCGAATCTCCCTAAATCGCCAGTACTGATAAATTCCGCAAAGGGGCCAGGCTCCTTCCAATATCGAAAGCCGTATGCATCATGCTGGGGGTTGCCACCAATCATGGTAATAAAGGTGAAAAAGAAGACGATAAAGAAAAGAAGGACTTTTCCGAGAGAAAGCCAGAATTCGGCCTCGCCGAACCACTTGACTGCGCCGACGTTGATGACACTGAAAACGGGTGTATTAGACACTTGCGGACGCGAGAGCAGGGGCAGGACAAACTCACCCATAGAGCACAGTGCAAGCCGCTACAATAGCCGCAGCAGGGATGTCATCTCGCCAAAATGTCATAACGACAATTATAGCAGAGATCTCAAAGGGGATCAAAAGAGCCTCATAGAGGAAGAAGTTCCAGCCAACCATAAAGCCAAAGGCCTCGTCAACCCAGTGGCCAGCCATACGGATAAAGGCGCCAGAAACGGGCATGAAGGTAGCCATTTCAGCCATGGAGTTATTAACGAGTCCAACCATGCATGAATACAAGGTATAGGCAAGAAATAGACTCGCGGGCCCGCCATGGGCGAGGCCCGTTCCGATCGAAACGAAGACGGCGGTTCCGATGGAGCCTCCGATGGCGATGAGTTGGATTTGTCGGTTACCAAGACGACGCTGAAGTTGACTGCTATAGGTAACAGTCCCAGCTACGACGCTACTATTAGTGGTTTTGTGGTCGATCTTTTCTTCGGTGACGCTCGCCGCCTCGGCGTGCGAGGTGTCGTTGTAGGAATCCATGATGAAGGGGTGGCAGTTGATTCACCAAAGAAATGGGATGAAGAAGAGTGGAGGAGGAGGAGGATGAGGAGGTAGAAGACCTCGAGGAGGAAGAGGCTGAGGAGATGAGTGATGCTCAAAAAAAAGAAAGCTGAAGTTGGAAGCAGGGCATAGTCGAGTTTAAATACCCATCCCCTCCCGTCACCATCTCAAAGTTCATGAGCCTCTCAGGTTCCGATAAATGGACTAAGGGATTCCAGCCTTTCCCTATAGATCCGGGGTTCCGAGCCTCCTCTACTCACCTCAGTCAGGGGGGGTAAGCAGCGCCAGGATGTATGATAAGACCCGTCTGGGGTCAAGAGGGAAACGGGGTTACTTGTTCCACACAAACTTGGATGCCAAGATCACTTTTGGGTGTCTTCAGCTACGTATTACTTGTCCCTAGTTGTTCATAAGCGCACTTCGCTCTCATCCGTTTTCCCCAGAGAAGATACGTTAGGCGGATTCACGGTTGTCCAGACCCAACGGGCTGGACGTCATGATCGGAACCGTCATATTTCTCCACCATGACTAGCATGAACAGGAGGCGATAAGACTAGTCTTCAATAGGGCATCTTTACCTGCATATTGGTTGAGAAGGTTGCCAGGACATGCTGAAGTCGTTTGTGGGAGCTTGATAAGGGGTCTCATAGGCACGGATGTCTCGGTGGCCACAGACTCGTTGAGATGATGATGTTTGATGGCTGCTCGGGCATTGCGTCTTGAGTGAGCTTTCACCTATGACTCTAATTTGGGGAGAGCCGGGTACGAGGGCCAGAACGCGGAGAAGGGAGGGCTAGGGAGCATGATCATCTAGACCAAAGTGGTTCTCCCGTCGTCTTCGTGGAGCGTCCCCGCGGGGTCCCCGCGTTCTCTAAGTCTCCGGATGCGATCAGGAAGTCTCCACATGATTCATGAACCATGAACGACACATTAATGGCTTTTCTTACAGGAGAGGCTCATTTAGAGAAGTTCAAAGCCCCCCCAAGTCTCTGTCCAGGAGCTCCTTTGGGTCCGTTCCCACATGAGAACTCCGAGAATGGATGATACCAGCATTTCTTAGGAAACGGCACAATCGTTTCAGCAACAGAGGGTTATCTTTTCGGCGTATTAATTGACTTCAAGATAAACTGTACCCTTCATTATCTCCATTAGCCGGCCACGCGTTTTGTTTCCATAGAACAAGGTCCATGTGAGGCGTTCTATCGTTCCTGATTTGGAAGTGCCATACGCCGGATCCGATTGGACGTTCGGTGAGAGAACCCGAGACCGAGCGGCGTGGCGTAGAGCGACACGCCATTGACCGATTCATGGACTCGCCAAGAAACCGCCTTGTCTCTTTCAGTCTCTTTAAGTTCGCGCAGGCTCGCGTAGCCTGGTTTCTAGAGAGCATGAAGCGACCGGGCTCTCTTAGATCAAAGATGCCTCTATCTGTATTCACTCCCGGATTAACGAGTGATACTTGTGCCGATAACTATTCGATCTGCAAACAGCTATATCGCACTTGTTTGGGGGTATTCCTCGATAGAGCTTCAACAGTATGGATTTATCACATGGTGAAACTTTGAGGTAGATAAAGGTAGGCGAGAGCTCTACGACCCGACTTAGAGTTGACGGGATTGTGTAAGGATCGGCTCGGTTGACAAGGTTGTGTGATAACCAGTTCGGATAGGAACCCGATGGACCACAATGGACGAAAGGGAGATGTCCGAGACAAAGTACTCACCCTCCCCATCCCGACGCTACCTTGGCAACAGAAAACCGAATCAGGGGAACCTCGAACATCGCTAAATTTTACTCAAGCGTAGGGAGGACTTAAATATAGGGACCATTTGAGCCGACATAGCTTTACACATACTTTATCAACATTCAGCCAATACATGGATATATCTAAATATAATCAACCTTGAACCAATTTATTGATGTTTCTAAATGCAATAAATATCCCTTATTAAACATACCCATCATTGAAATCATTGCTACCACACGTACCGCCACGGCTTCGAGATGCTCTGTCATGCCTCCGATGGATGACTAATCAAGACAATCTCAAGACTCTTTCCGTGGTCCTAACAGGGCATTATGTCAGAGATTCCGAAGCTCAAGAGGCAAGGTAGATGTCAAACACATTCAGTCGATTGGAGTCATCGGGGTGCAGCAAATAGTTCTATTGATCGGAGTTGATGGGCTGCAATAAAGATTTCTGACTCGTATTCGGCTACTTTTTATCTTGCTGATGTGTGGTATAGGGCATGGGGCATTTTTTAATTTAACACTTGGGACGTCGACACAAGCATTTGTGACGAAGCTCTGAATGCTCAGTTCATGTCATGCTACAAGTGTTTCTCGGTTCAAGAGTTTTGCTGCGTTTGACGCGCTGAGATGTGGTAAAAAATAGCATGTTCGGAGAAAGGAAGACATACTCGTCCATCAGCGCTTTGTGGGAACTCTTAATCATGGCCACTGGACTATGTCAGCCAATCCACGACCTACCGACACAATCCGATTCAACAACGTTTTTAATGAGTAAGTTGCTCTGTTTCTGTGTCTAGAAAGCCCCAGTGCTCGCTCTGGCCATCTCACGGCCTCATGTTTCAGCATCACCAGGCCACTCAAGGAAAAAGAAAATCAAAAAGAACCAAGTCTCAATAAGTCTCACCACAAGTACGGAGTATAAACACCGAGTCCGTGTGGGAGCGTGGTCTCATCTTCTCTCATCTAGAGTCAAGATGGGTCGCTAAATCCAGAATGAGCATGTTGACGACCTCATGATTCTCGGCCGTGTGCAGAACGCCGAGATGGGACTCGGCTTGTGAGAAGCAGCCCGATACAAAGAGGAATGTGTCAAACGACTACAGTATTCTGTAAAACCTTTTATATCAATATTTCCTGCGCCGATACCTCTGGAGATTGACAGAATCTTTAAGGGCCGATTCACACCCATCCATTTCTCTCATTGCCTGGCCATCATGTCTCCTCTCCAAACCGGGGTGAACTTCCGAAGCAGCTGGCTTCCCTCTTTTACTAAACGAGATGACGTCTCCATCGAGATTGCCATCGACCATGATTATCGGTCCAAGGTTTACGTCTCGGGTTCGACCATCTCAGGATGGATCTCTATCTTATCCCAGCGCAGTCTCGCCTTTGAGAACGTCGAGATCGCCTTTACCGGAACTGCCCTTGCCGATGTCGACCTTCTTCTTCACCTTGATAGGCCCCCTCCGACGTATACGTTCCTACGGCTCGACATGCCCCTTCCCCCGAACGCCCTGCCGGATTCTCGGATATTCGACGCTGGAGAATCTTACAATGTGCCTTTTACCTTTACCATCCCACATCGACTTCCTACTGCCTCGTGCGGGTATTCTTGCTGCTCGGAAATATACGATGAACACTTGCGTCTCCCATCCTCGGTCGGCTCCTGGAAGGACGACGATACTACCCAGACGGTACGGATCGACTATGCAGTAGCGGCCAAAGTCACTGCGAAGTCACCGGAGGATGGAAAAACAAAACCGATCGAGAGCAAACGTCGCATCAGTGTGCTATCCCGCGTTCCAGAGCTACCCCGACTTCCCATCACTCCTGGAAACGTGTTATACCGCTTCACACAGGGGAAGACGGTCCAACGAGGTCTTTTTTCACCAAAGATAGGCTATCTGCATGCTTCAGCAACCCAAGCCAGCCCCATGATACTCTCGCTCGACACACTTCAGCTCTCAGATTCTTCCGTAACCGTGGATCTTGAATTCCATGCGACGTCGACCGAAAGTTTACCACCGGATATCTACGCAAAGTCGGCCTACATGCTCGCTATAACACACTATTCGCTATCCCATATTGGTTATCTACCAGACCGAGAACCTCACCCCATCATGAGACGCTGCCCGGTTGCACCTTATCGGAGGGCCAATGACCTGGCCGTCAAGCAAACGAAACTAACCAAGTGGGAGCTGTCATCAATAGAGGGCACTGGAGAGTCATCTTCTGCAGATGAACTCGGACACAAAGGACTTGGAGAAAAGCGTGCTATCAAGGCCACCCAGAGTTCTGTGAACAGCGATGGAGTCGAGACTCCGTCAACAAAGAGAACTTACCGAGCCACCTTGGACTTCCGCATGGGGTTCCCTAGTACCCTTAAAAAGCTCATTATCCCAACGTTCCATTCCTGCCGCATATCTCGAGTCTACTCAATTCATTTCGTCCTGGCCGTGGATGCATCTAAAACCGTCCTTGGTCTAGCGCTTCCTTTACAGGTGATAGTACAAGACACTTGCGGCTCGCAGGCTATCGCACCACCGAGTTATGTACGTGAAATTGACCCTCTAAGGAATGTATGTGTATCTGACGTGCCAACTCACAGGTTCATCTTGCCATGGAGGACGGCCTAGACGGTGATCAACCACCAGCATATGATGGCAAACGATCCTAAAGCTCGATCAAGGCTCATGGGTAAGAGGGAAGGTCTGGGGATAAATTTCAGGGGAGCTTAGATGAGTTTGATTTGTTAGACCAGTCCCCCTTTACTCGCTTCGGAAAATCACCAGCATCATCCAGATCGCTCTTTTCTGCTTTTCCCTTCGCCCCTCGGCCTGTTTCGTCTTCTCAGACAGAGTCAGGCCTAGACAACAGCCAATGAAAGACTCTACGGTTTCCATGCCGTCCGTCCTTATTAGCCTCTTCTTTCGCCTGATAGCTTATGAAGTATCAACTTGAGGCACTGTGGTGGGCTTTGTACGTATTCATGTCGCAAGTATGCGTTTATGATCTCATTAGCTCCTTCTGCTTTATCCTCTCCGAAGTCTTCTAATATAATCTACAACCCCCCCTGCATGAGTTACTGAATCGTCCATCAAAGTGGGTGGGTGATTAATAATCATATTACTTCGTTTCGGCGTTTTGTTCTTCGCCGAACCAAAGTCGGCAACTTCGTCCGCCGCCGACCAGACCATTTCCCTCCCTAAGTCGAATAGCTGGCTATCGTGACACTTGGAACACGGCTTCATCTAACCTGACTCTTCTGAGTCTCAAGGTTCTTTATCCCCAGCGTTCAGTCCCGCGTCATCATTACGACCTCCTTGGTCAGGGGACGCTGAGCCTCCCCTACGACACCCAGATCGGCGACAAAGCCACCCGTCATCCAGATTCATTCTTCTATTATGAGTGCTGTCGGAGTCTCTCTAACGAGGCCGAGAAGCTCGCGCATCGCGTACGTCGGCGTTTTGATCTTCTCCGGGTAGGGGGAACGACGCTTTGCTCATGACTTTAGCAGCTGTCGGAAATGCCACGCGCGCAAGGTCAAATGCTCCGGGGGATCGCCTTGTACGAACTGTCAGCAAGCCAATGGCAACGTAGAGTGCACGTATCCCAACCGTATCCGTCGCGTCAGGGTCGAACAGAGGTATTATCGTATCTGATCTTGTCTCGGCTGTTTACACTCTGCTGAATAAGATCCTCTAGGTACATCGACGAGTTGCTTGACGAGATTCATCGCCTCCGGCAGGCCGCCCAAGATCCCGAAGCCACCCAACCCAGCCATACACTTACTCCAGGCAGCATCGGAGGCCCATGCAACGCCGAACTCACCAATAGTGCGCCATCTCCAGCCGCTTCCGCCAGCAGTGTCGGGCCTGACACACTACAGGCTGCCGATGCCGCCTCTGCAACCCAGACTACGGAGGTGGGGGAAGCCGTTCAAAATCCACTGCTAGATGATCCTCCGTGGTTTTTTGCTCTAACCCCCGAGATACCCATCTTGATAGGGGAAGCTACCGATGTGGCATTTGCTACTAGGTTTCGCCAAGAGCTGTTGGGAAAATCACAGAGTCACTTCCCGCGGACCCAGAATGTGCATGACGAGACTCTTTCTTCTCTGTGGAAATCAGACCACCCCTGGCCTTCTCCGTCAAGAGCCCGTTTTCTACTCAAGGTGGCCCTCAGCACAATATGCCGACGCTACTACCTCGTGCGAAAGAGCTCTGCTCATCAACTTCTAGAGCAGGCACTTCAGAACCCTGCCTTGTGTGATTTGCTCTCAACTTGCAAGCTATTTGCCCTCTTCGCACTAGGCGAAGCATACTCGATGAGAACTTACCCTTCTGAAGATCAGTTCCCTGGAATTGGCTATTATGTGGGTGCCACACGGATGCTTCGGGTGCTGAGTGAACAACCCAGAATCGAATGCGTCGAGATCATGGCCATGCTTGTAAGTCACTTCCCTAAATCCCAGAGACAGGAAAGGTAGAATCATGGTGCTAATCAGGCACAGTCGATCTACTCTCTCACCATGAACCGCCGCAATTGCGCATACTGTATTGCAGGCTATGCTATCCGATTTAGTATTGTTCTAGGTCTCCATTTGAATGTTCCGCAGCATCAGCTTCGCCGCGAACTGCAAGAACACCGGAACCGGGTCTGGTGGACGGCCTATATCCTCGACCGAACCTGGGCATGCATGCTCGGAAAGCCGGTATCGATACAAGATGAGGATGTCTGCGTCAGTCTCCCCTCGGCGCTAGATCTGTCTTCTGAAACCGCTGCCGAAGACTTTGCAGATACTAATTTTCTAACGGCGAGTATCAAAATATCCAATCTAGGCGCCCAGATTACGGCATCGATCTACGGCCGCAGAACACACCAGACCTCATTTTCTTGCCGGGTGCAACAGGCGCTACGAGACCTCGGCAGCTGGTTGCAAGAACTGCCTGACCCTCTACGTACGGCTATAGATCAAGCCCAGCCCAACGGGGGATTTCCCATCAAAGCTTTGTATCTCTATTTCAACCATGTAAGTCGAGCCTCGAGGGCAACCCCCTGACTCAACAAAGTGCTCACAGTTTGACACCGGTAGTGTTTAATATTGGCGTCAAGACCTGTCCTGCTTTATGCTCTGCGACTGCGTCGAAACTCATCCGGACCTCGGGCAGACGGCGGAGTTGTTACGATCAGTGAAACTGCTTCAACTCTATCGGAGGCCTGCATACAATGTGCGCGACGTTCGTATCGCATCCTTGCCGAGTCCTGGATAAACGGGACATTCCCCACGTTTGACTACGCGTACACCCAATACTTGTTCTCGGCCACAATCATTCTGGCCATATCCAGCCTCTTTCAGAACAACGATTCTCAAAGCGACAGCGACGGCGACGACTTTGAGGCAGCAGCTCAGATATTCGACCAGCTTGACCAGAGTGGAAACTTTGCAGCCAAAGAGTTTTCCCAGCACGTCGAGGCTACCAAGACGATTCTCAAAACAATTACTCTCGAAAGAGGCCAGCTTGCACATGGCCACTGCCCTGAGCCCCCTTCAACCGCAAACTATGGCACGTCTCGTCCCGGGCAGGAAGCGAGGGCGCCGGCTTACACGTCGACAGACGCTTCGGGGATGACTTTGGTTGAGCCTCTGCTGCAGGACCTCCTATTGCAGCCTGAGTTGGACCTTCGATTCCTGGAGCCTCCGATCATCGGCGATGGCTTCCAAACCTTTGTTTGGCCAGAAGGGGGGGGCGGCGGCGGTTGGGAAGGTGGTTGGGGCAACGGCTGAGATGTAACTCGATGTCGAATAGATGACAAGAGAGGAGGGGGATAAGAGAGATGGGCTTGGCCTCGGGTATTTCTCGTCTGCCGCCTATTCACACGACCCATAGATCGACCGTGGCTTATGGATTCTTTTCCTCATTGACGCCCACGAAAGGAGGGGGGAGGGGGCAACTAGTATCGCTGCCCCTTGTGACTACGCGCATTCGGCATTGAAGCCGTAACCCGATGCACCTCGGGACTTTTCTCAGGTTCCGAACTAGTTAAGAAGGGTTCTATTACAAATTCATTTTGTCTCTTTCTCTCTATATTTCTTTCTCTATTTATTTCTTCCTGTCTCTTTCTTTCTTTCCTTCCCTCTTCTCCTCGATTTCAACCCACAAGTAGCATCGACTACCAATTACTAGGACTCGCAACCTTCAACAGCTCACAAGTTCATCTGCACCATGTCTTCCAGCTCAGCCATCGAGCTTCAAGACCCCAAGTATGTTCCCGAGGTTCGCATAATCGGAGCTCCAACCTCAAGAGAGGGCACACCGGACAACGAAACGCCTGCAGAGCATGCCGAGTTCTCTCTCCCGCCTGTCGACCGGGGCAAAGATGCATGGATGTTTCTCGCTGCCTGCTTCATCTTCGAAGCGCTTATATGGGGTGAGTGTGTCATGGACGGCCATCATGTGAAGCAGCTCCGTTGACCCTCTCCAGGCTTCCCATTCTCCTTTGGAGTGTTTCAAGATCACTACGAAACCCATGAGCCGTTTGCAGGGGCCTCGGGCATTCCAATCATCGGAACAAGCTGCCTGGTGAGTCTCTCAAGAATACCACCAGCCAGCCAGCAGCTAACGTCTCCAGGGAATAATGTACCTCAGCACGCCCCTCATCATGGCTCTACTGAGAAAGTACCCGAGGTCATGCTTACATACCCCTCGACTCGGTCTCATCGTCGTGTGCGTTACCCTAGTGGGTTCGTCCTTTGCGCAGCAGACGTGGCATCTGATCCTGACTCAGGGTATTCTCTATGGCCTCTTTGGCTCTATCTCATACTACCCTTGTCTCGTCTACATGGAGCAGTGGTTCGTTCAGCGGAAAGGCTTTGCCTATGGCATCATGTGGTCGGGCAGCAGCGCCGGAGGCTTTGCGATCCCTCTACTACTACAGGCATGTCTCAATATGTGGGGGTTCAGAACTGCTCTGAGGATCTGGGCGGTCGCTTTATTTGTCGTCACATTCCCGGCCATCTTCTTCATCAAGCCTCGCATACCTGTTTCTGCATCCACGCCAAGTACCGCCTATAACTTGAGGTTCCTCCGAGATAAGACTTTTATGCTATACCAGAGCGCCAACATGGCCCAGGGATTGGGCTATTTCCTTCCTGTTATATATCTCCCCACCTATGCTCGCTCGTTCTTTGGTACGGGCCCCTTTCTGTCCGCCCTGACAGTTATCCTTGTCAACGTTGCTACTAGTTTTGGAATGGTCGCCTTTGGTTTCCTATCCGACAGGTTACATCCCACAACATGCATGTTCTTGTCGACACTTGGTGCCGTGGCGGGCATCTTCTTCCTCTGGGGCTTCGCGGCAAACCTACCAACCCTATACGTCTTCTGCCTCATGTACGGCTTCTTCGCTGGGTCGTACGTTGCTTTCTGGCCTGGGGCAACCAAGCATATCACGTCCGATTATACAGAAAGCCAGCCTGATATTGCTGCCCGGGGAGGAGGCGTCTTCGACCCGCTCATGATGATTAGCTTCCTCAATGCGGGAAGGGGTGTTGGGAATCTCTTTTCCGGACCGCTGAGTGAGGCCCTGATCAAGGGGATGCCCTGGAGAGGGTTGGCAGTAGGGGGTTACGGGAGTGGATATGGGCCGTTGATTGCTTTTACAGGAGCAACAGCAATCGTCGGAGGAGCGACGTTTCTGTGGAGGCGAGTTGGTTGGATGTAGGTAACGAGATGAAGGGTTTGCAGGTTTGCGGGTTATGCAACTAACGAGATACAATATGACTTGATAGGAGGTTAATAGGGATAATCTCATAACGGGGGTTTTTGATAGGTAGAGTCGTCTTGAGAAGGGCAGCGCGTCATAAACATCGGGATCACCGACACCTGGTTTAGAAGAGCACCACGACTACTAGGTACATTCAACGATCAAATCTACATGTTGCGTAAACCTGGGGATTGGTTGCTAGCGGAGCATAGCACTAAAAAGAGAAGGCTCCTTTTTAATGTAAGCGTGATTATTAATGATTCCTACATATCCAAGTGAGATCCAATCCGCTTTGGGGTAATACAACTAACTTGGTCTCCACAACTATCTCTCCAATACACTCTACACCTTCTCTCAGCTCAACCTAATAGCAAACAATATGCGAGGGAAAGCGAGTGGAAGTACCACAAGAAGTGGTAGTGAGCACCACCATCATCACCAGAATGGGGAGCAACAGAATGGAGTGAGCGACGAGCGGACGCCGTTGCTCAAATCGACAGCACAGAATGGAGAGACGCGTCCAAACCATCTTGGAGCGACAGAGCACCCGGATGGCGTCGAGGAGCGTGGCATCCCTGAAGACGACGAGGAAGAAACGACAGTCATCGTCGAAGAGGTGAGCTTCACGCGACTTGCCCTCATCATGGGAACGGCTTGGTTCGGCGTCTTCCTAGGCGCAATCGACTCAACCATCATCGCCACGCTCTCTGCTCCCATCTCGAGCGAATTCCACTCCCTCAGCCTTCTCTCCTGGCTCGCCACCGCCTACCTCATCTCCAACGCCGCATGCCAGCCTATTTCGGGCCGTCTGACCGATATCTTTGGTCGCGGGCCCGGACTCGTCTTCAGCAACATCTTCTTCGCCGCCGGGAACCTCATCTGCGGCCTGGCAAAGAACCAGTCCGTCATGATCCTGGGACGCGTCGTGGCTGGCATTGGTGGCGGCGGCTTGATGAGCATCTCGACTTTCCTGGGCTCTGACTTGATCCCCCTCCGAAAGAGAGGCGTTGCGCAGGGCATTGGCAACATCTGCTATGGCACTGGTGCCATGGTGGGTGGTATCTTTGGAGGCTTGCTCAATGACCATACGAAATGGGGATGGAGACTCGCGTTCCTGATCCAGGTCCCTCCCACGCTCATCTCCGCCGTGGCCGTCGCTTTCCTCGTCAAGGTGCCGCCCAAGCAGTCAGACAAGTCATATCTCGCTCGCATCGACTTCACCGGCGTCTTCTTGACCTCGGCGTTCCTTATACTGTTGCTCCTCGGACTCAACTCTGGAGGCAATATCGTCCCCTGGATACACCCTCTCCCGCTGACGACTATCCCTCTCTCCATCATCACATTTGCCTTCTTTTTGTTCTGGGAGAGCAGAGCTGCTCAGCCCATCATTCCGGTCAAACTTCTCCTCGAGCGCACCGTCCTCGCCGCCTGCCTCTGCTACTTTTTCTCCGCCATGGTCGTCATTGCTGGCATCTACTATGTCCCCCTATATCTCCAGGTGCTCGGTAGAACCGCGACGCAGGCCGGTCTGCAGCTCTTGCCGTCGCCGATAGGTGTGTCTGTCGGTTCTGTCCTCGCTGGCGTCATCATGAAGAAGACGGGTCGATATGTCAAGTTGGGCATCTTGAGCTTGGTGATCCTCGTGGTGGGTGTTGCCATGTTTGTTGTGCAGGACGAGAAGAGCCCCGTGTGGTTGACGACCGTTGCCTTCTTCTTGGTCGGTACTGGGTATGGAGCTATGCTCACAATTGCGTTGCTGGCTGCCATCGCTGCCGTGGACCATTCTCAACAGGCTGTCATTACTTCAGCTACTTGTAAGTCACGGATTCCCTTCATCTTAACAGCACGAGACTTTACTGACATCAACTTAGATCTCGCGCGAAGCCTTGGCTCCACCGTGGGAGTTACCGTCTGCTCTGCCGTCTACCAAAACGTCCTCAAGGACCGTCTCTGGGAGCGATTCGGCGACCTGCCTGGCGCCGCTGACGAGATCAACCGAATTCGTGATGACCTTGACGAGCTGAAGCGTCTGCCCGAAGGATGGCACGATGGCGTCATTGCCTCCTTCATGGAAGCGTTCAAGGGCGTGTGGTTGACCTTGCTTGCCATGTCGATTCTGAGCTTGATCTGCATTTCGCAAATGAAGCAGCACACACTGCACTCAACTCTAGAGAGGAGATGAGTCATAATCTTTTAGCGCGCTATCGGATCTCTATCAGCGTCTCTAGGTAACTGACGATCCAATCAATAGGGTCTTTGGGAAATCCTGCGAATAGGGGGAAATACATCAAAAGAGTTGGAACAATAGGATGTCGGCACTGGTTATAGAGTGAATTTCAAGGGATACATACGGGTTTATACAAAAAAGGTAGACAATAGTATATTGGACTGTATGCAGCTGAATGCGGCATCTCGTCATTCTTCCACTGTCCTGAGAGTCCCTAAATGACAACACTCACGCTGCAAGTCTCAACCGCCCCAAGTGTTTGTTTACCTCACACGCAGTGTCTGGCCAGGCCGCAAATACTTCTTCATAACAACCAAGAACTGTCTTTCTTACCAGAATTTTCTCACCATCGTCGCAAGACCCATCGAGCGTTTGCACCTGCCACCTCACGATCAAAAGGTGAGCAAGAGAGTTGTGCATCGTCACCAAAGCA
Source organism: Fusarium robinianum (assembly GCA_013623725.1). Lineage (NCBI taxonomy): Eukaryota > Fungi > Ascomycota > Sordariomycetes > Hypocreales > Nectriaceae > Fusarium > Fusarium robinianum. The sequence goes on along the minus strand of JABFFI010000465.1, from coordinate 17,937 downwards.
ACCCCTTCTCATGTTTCTGGTCTTTCGTTCACAATATTCCCACGCCCAAATGCCCGCGCGGGCACGCAGCCCTTATCCAATTATTCCTCTCTCTCTCTCTCTCTCTTCTTTTAATCTTTTGCATCTCTAACCCTTTTCCCCCTTTCTCCAGCATGGTCTCCCCGATGGAGGTTGACAAGCCCGACGTGGCCGGCCAGGACGGCGCCGATGACCACGAAGATCTCCATGCCCTCTGCCCGACGGCCTCGGAGTCACCTTACTCGTGCTCCGGCAGCTTCAACAGCGTTGGCGGGACCCTGGGCTCCGTGTCCGCGGAGCCGGCGACCGACACGGCCTGCACCATCGAACTAGAAGACGAGATGGCTTGCGCCGACGAGCCCACGCAGGAGGCCCTGCGCACCATTGAACTCACCCCCATGGAGCAGAACGCGCCTCGTGGGTATACCCGCATCGCCATGGTCCTCCGCTGGACCAAGCACGACGCATTCCTCCAGCTGCAGCTCGACGATACACACAAGTACATGCGCGACGCCTTCTACAAGACCGTCAACCACTGGCCGTTCCTGGCAGGTCGTTTCTGTCTCTCCATCACCCACTCGACGAACCTGACGCTCGAGTTCTCTCCTGATCTAAACAGATGCGAAGTTGACGAGCTGGTCGGGATGGAGCCCGCGATCGAGGGCGAGACGATGATCTATGAACGACTACGGGAGATTGAGATGGAGACTTTCGACAGCGGACGATTCCCCTTTGAGGACCACGACCCGGAGACGGCTCAGAGCTTTGCCCCGGTGGCGCTCAAGATCAGCTTCGTCGACGGCGTGATGGTGCTCGGTTTCGCCTTGAGCCAGGTCATCTTCGATGGGGATTTCATCCAGGGGTTCTTCAACGAGTTCCTCAAGAACACCCACAATTCCGGCGCCAAGTATCAAGGTTTGTCCTGCACATCCCTGACTAGAACCACATGCGAGAGGAATTGGTCAGCTAACGCTTCTGCACAGTTCTCGAAAGAGAGATGCCAGAAAGAGTGCCTTGCTATCTTGGGCAGAAGCGACATTTCCCTTGCTACAACTGGAACAAGAACAACACCATGGAAGAACCGACGCCTAGAAAGGAGCTTGTCTGCCACGTCGTTACCCTCAAGTCGCACGTCGTCGCGAAGCTGCGCTCCGTTGTCCGCTCTTTGCTCGTGAAAAGGGGCACCAAAGTAGAGGAGCTGGCACTGGTCGAAGACTGCGTCTTTGCCCTGTTCTGGGTCGCCGTCATGTGCGCCCGTTGGAGAAACAAGAAGTTCGGCGCCAAGGACGTCGCCCGAGCCTATGTCATGATGCCTGGAGGTGGCCGTCGAAACACCGTGACGCCGACTCCGAACTACTTCGGCAATGCGACCGTCACCACGGTCGCGGTGAGCACCGGTACAGATTTGATTGATGCCCCTTGTTCGGAAGTCGAGCGTCTCAACGATACCATGAACCACAGAATGTTTTCACAGGCTGGTCGACGAATTCGCTCGGCCATGAGAGACGTCAACGCTAGCTTCATGAACAAAATCAACAGTCTCAAGCATCTCCTAGATCCCATGGAAGACCGGCTGGCCCTTGAGCGAGGCCTCAGGCGCAAGACTCATAGCTTGGTTTTTGAGAACTGGGCTAGTTATGGTGGGCATCACGGAGCGCATCTCCCCTTTGTCGACGAGCCGCAGCCGTTCTTCTTCCCCTGCCACGACGACATGAAGGAGGGCACCGTCATTATCCTCCCGCGACAAGGCCATCTTTGGGGAGGCGACAACTGGCAGGTCTGCGTCTGTCTTAAACAGGACGACATGGACTTGCTGCTCTATGAACTGGACGATGAAGGCTGGTGGATCCGTCCAACCCCAGACGAATGCGAAGAAGCGTCAGGTGAAAAGCCTGAACCTGCTCAGCAATCTGGTTAGCTACCGTGGTGATTCCGAGAGAGCGGAGAGTCGGAGAGGATTTTCAGCCCGAGCAGATGGGCAGGGGATGAGCATAGGATGAACAGGGAGGTCAGAAGCGGTCCAGATTCTGGAATCGATGTGCCAAGACACCAGCAGACTACCCAGAGCAGACAAAACAGCGCAGGTAGCAAAGTATCTTGACTCGTATCACGCGAGTTGGTGTGTCGTGTTTGATCATGTAACTTCGGCGTCCTCCAACTAAGTCAGACGTTTTGAGATGTAGGTTTGCACCATCAGCGGCGCGTTTCCGCTCTCCCAGTAGCCCTAAGAAACGGCAGGCAACGCAGGATGGGGAGAGGTCGAGTCCACTGGCAGGAGAAGCTCCGGGCGGTTCCTGAGAATCTCGTGAGAAGCCTCCATTCCTGACGTTGACCTTCGCGGGAGAGCACCGCCCCTCCTCGCGTAGAGCAGTAGCCTGGCCATCCCAGAATGTCCAAAAAGACGACGAGTCTAAGAGCTCGGGTGCTCGAGCGGCCCGTGTTCAAGGGTCCTGGAGCTCCGTTAAGGTGTAGGTAGTGCGCACCGGAGAGACCGAAGAGGGCTGGTTGAGCGGGCGTTGCTTCAGTTGCTGTTCTGGCAACAAACTCCCGCTCGACGGGTGTCCACCAACACGTGCGGGAAGACGGGGGAACAGTGGGCACCGTCTGGAGAGATCCGAAAAAAAGAGACCCCTGGTGGCTAGCAGGGGACCAAAATGCTTAACCCAGGTGGGATCTGGGGGCGTTGAGTCTAGATCTCCGACCTTAGGTGTGACAAGATTTCCGCAAAGGGAGGGCTGGTCTGGAGCCAGGTCGTTGTCTTGGCAGGGCCCCCGAGGCTGATGCTCGAATAAACTGGCATTGTCTCGCTTCTGAGAGGCCGAAAGCGATCGGAACGACTCCGCTGGGCTGATTGTGATCTCTTAAGGTTCGCGAGGTTATTCGGGTTGCCCAGATGTGTGTTCTTCCACATGGCGTACGAGGTTGCAAAGTGGCTCAGGGCAGACGCAGGAACGACGCAGGAACGACGCAGGGACGACGACGAGGGGGCGGCGTAGGAACACCGATTTCCGTGCAAGAACTTGGGGGGGCGTGTGTCTCAGAATATCCCGATATCTCGATGAACGACATGGCTCGTAGTAGTGGTAAGAGGCGTCCCCGATTTCTCATCCCCCTTTGCTATGCTGTGCACTCCCGTCAGCATATCAGAACGGATATTCTGTCTCTGCTCATAACCAGAGAGGCCATCACTCCCTTGCTGCTATCCTCGAGACCAAGCCACCATCATCCCATTGCGGAACAGCACAAATCATCCGTTGCCGCAAAATACGCTCCGGCATCAGTTGAAGAAGCATCAAGTTTCTTGTCTAGCCCGATATTTTAACAAGACAAACCCAGCGCTTATGCAAGTCGTCGGGAGTGGCTTGGGGACCTGGTCTGTCAAAGGATTAGCACGTTGGGCATCTCGATTCCCCTTGGTCGGGGAGCTCTTAGCTTCGTATCCTCAATGCTGCTCGACGGACAGAAGCGGGAATAGGCCATCCACCTACCTTGAAGGTTTTCTTGTCACATTGCCGAATACTTCCATACAGGGAAACACGTTGGTAGATCAAATAACCCGTTGAACAAATCTGAGAGATGAGATGTGAACAAGGTTGCCTTCGAACTGATGATTGGATCAGCGACGTATTTCCAAGACCACCCTCATCCATCAAGGATGAACGCCAGAAGTTCCTTCGATATCCAAAAGCAAAAGTTTTGGAATGGCAACCGTGGACCAAGGTCTCTCTGCCTGGATCGTGGTGTGAGACATGGACCACTCGCCCTCACTGCTGCCCTCGCGGCGGGCACCTAGTGCAGCCCCGCGTCAGATCATGAGAGGTTGTAGGAGGCTGATGTGATAGGTATGACAAAGCTTGAAGCTGGAGCAAGGTTCCGACTATTGTGCGGCAGGCCCTCAGCATCATCACGTCTCGAGAAGGTTCACACTCTTGGCAAGGACCTGCTCCAGATCTCGCAGTCTCGGGATGAGCGAGGGCCTAACAAACGTTTCTCGGATCCACAGACGTTTCTGTGTGTCTCTTGGCCATTTGTCGCCATTATCGACTTGAGGCTTGTTGGTCTCGATGTATATGGATCGTCGAGGGAGAAGAGACGGAGTCCACCACCCGGATTCGGCTGTGGCAGGGAGTTGAATGCCAGGTCCTCGGTAATCGTAATTCGGTTGATGCTGCCGAGCTCTCAATATAGATATCGACCCTGGGTCCTGTCTCGGGCTGGTCTTCTCTGTCTCAGAAGCAATCCAGTACAATAATCACACAAAATGAAGTCCATCATCTTCTTCGGCACTACTATCTGGTCAGCTCACGCTGCTGCCCAGCGATACACTTATACCACCCGAACGATAACGGAGTGTTTCAGCACAACACAGGCCAACTTCGGCCCTGCTGCACCTACTCAAGGGTCTGACAAGTACTGGACCATCGAGATGCCAGAGTGTCACGACTGCGGTTGTCCCGACTGTGCCTACACACACACATACACGACGACACTTGACGTCTTCTATCGAGAGGGGATCGCCAAGTACGCATATATGATCAAAGAGATCTACCGAGGCATGTCGACGACGGCAGTGGCTGCGTCTCCCACCGAAATGCCATACGGTTTCACTTCCGGTGTCGAAACTTGCAGAATTTGTGGTGATGAACCAGTGGTCGCGACCATGACATATCCACGAGGCGGCGACCCCTACCATGAGACTATTCCTTCAGAAACAGCTGTCGCAAACACCCAGGTTCAACCTCCATCCACGCTGCGAACCGAAGTCTCTGGGCAAGAGACCACATTGCCATCTGGGGACCACGACGACATGGCTCCTATCAACAAAGTTGTCGGCCTCGATCATAGCCTGGGCGATGATATCAATGAGATCAACAAAGAACACGACGGTACCGCCGGTGCCGAAGAAGATGCACCTTTGCCTACCGGTGAAATCCGTGCTGGGGTCAAGAACAAATTCGAGAGCGGCACAGAAGAATATGAGAAGCAACCTTCCAACTCTGAAGAAAAGGAGGACAAGGGGGATGATTCCGCTGCCTCCAACATTCGGCCACCGGCCGTTGCCGCAATGGCCCTTCTATTGCCCTTGGTTTTCATCCCCTAACAATCTTTTGGGACCTTCCCTTTGTCTATCGGTGATGATATTGACGGCACATGATTGGGATAGAAGGTGCTTGGAGAACAAATACCCGAACATTCACGGAGAGCACTAAAATGTCTCCAAATTAGAAATAGCCCCTTAGCCTAATTTAGGCTAGCATATCAATGATTCCTCTCCCGCGAGTATCCCCATTTCTTTAAGAATTCCCAATAAAATCACTACATTATCACAGGTTTTGTAAATATTCTATAAAAAATCAATAGAAGAGGTAATTTTCTTGAAGAAAAAAAAAACGTCTCTCATTAAAGATTGTAATTTAGGGTTATTTGGGTTTAGGGGGAACTATTATTATATTACGGAGATGGCTGACATCAGTGTGATGTGGTTATGCACCTTGAGCTCACAATTAATGAGGCTGATAATGGGACAAATGTTAGCAACGCCTCGTCAATGGCAATTTCAGCCTGGCGAAGCTCATAAGCCACTTGCAACGAGATCAAACCAGCACTGGTTGGTGGAGATATCGACGGAACATTGCGGTAGCAATTGGCAGGGACGGTTGTTTCAAGGACTGAACAAACCCCCTTGATTTCGGGTCTGTTCCAGGGTCTGGGTCAAATTGAGTTTTGAGCGAGGATGACTGTGTCAGAAGGCCGTTTGTCTGTCACGCATATACTCCGTAGCCGTCTGGATATCGAATTCGAGACGAGACGAGGTGAAGCAATTGTCGTCAGAATATACTCCGGAATTACACGCTGCTTTGCTTTGAGAATGAGGCTGGTCCTAAAGACAAAGAGCAAGTGCCTCGTCTCTCTGGCTGCAAAAGGAGTCTTGCCCTTACGTAGTCAGGAATACCGTCATTGGACAATTGAACCGCGTCACCAGCTTACGGCGTCAGCAGCAATCATGAGGTTGGCTCTAGTTAGGGATGACAGTGGAATTTTGCTGATGCAGCCACGGATTGCGGCTGCGGTCCTTAGCACATGAGGTGGGGCCCGCTCACTCAGCTGGAAACAAAAAATCCAATGTGATTGGCTCTTTGGCGAAGCTGTTGTGGTCCCCTGTGGGCGCTTCTCCAGTGGCGCAGCCTCTCTCAAGAGCCCGGGGTGGCTCAGCTTGCGGCGAGGTGCCTTACCAGATTGCCCGACGGGAAGGCACTACAAGGCACTCCAGGGCAAGAGCACTTCAGCAGATGGGAGGCGGTGGAAATCACTCCTGTTAGTGCACTCAAGCCACAGGGCCAAGGGCGGATAAATCGGGACCGCCCAGAGGTCCTAGGGCTTCCCGTAGCAACGCGTGGCCAACCATACCCCGTGTAGAACCTGGTCTGGGCTTAGCTTGCCGTGTCATAACACATGGAAAGCCCCAGAGAAAGAGAGACGACGGATGCCGGCTGGCCAGGGAACCTCTGGGCAAAGTAGGCTGTGTTGACGCTGCTATTCTTATGTATGTAGGGAGCACTGCTGTCATAGCGCAAGTCCACCTCCATCCAACATTTCTTTCCTCTTGCTTCATCCATCACGGCCTAGGTATCCATACGAGAACATAGCTTACGACGACGACAACAACAAAACCCAGCATTCACCATATACCCAATCCTAATCCTCAAAGCGATTCCGCGACCGGCCAGTCGAGACCACACGGCAAGCCGCGACGACCGACCGAACTAGTTCCAAGCCGAAGTCAGCAAGCTGAGTCCGGAACTCCACGACCCGACGGGGAAGGCTTCAGCTCGACTTTTTCTTCCCCTTTTATCCTCCTCAGAAGGGCACGAGTTGATTGAAGACACCACATCGCACTCCAGTGCAAATCGCCCATCATGAGAGTCAACATCGACCCTGATATGGTACCCAACCTCAAACTGGGCATCCACACGTTCCAAATCATCTGCTCGTGCGTTCTATGGTGTCTTGAGATTGCCGTCTTCCGTGGGAAAAAGGCCAAGATTACCGGAAACAATGGATGGACTTTTGCAGTGGTACGTTTGATTGATTCCTCCGGATCATGTTTCGTTGGTTCTTTGGCAATTGGCTAATCCGGCTGCCTGACGTGTAGTGTTTCCTCTCCATTCCCGCCTGGATCTACCTCATCATGACCCCCCGATTCGCCCGCACGCGCAAATTCGCCCATCCTCATGTCATGTTCGGCGTCGATGCCTGCTTTATCGTCATCTGGCTATCCGCATTTGCTTCCCAGTCCGTATACAACGCCCGGGGACATTGTGGTGAGGCCTGCGGCATCAGCGGCGGCATTGTTGGTCTTGGCGTGATCATCACGTACGTGTGCAGTCCGCGCAGCTTTCAGGCTGCGCCACCCTCTCATGCGCATCATTTCAGCAAATAGAGCTGATCGCTGACCACTCCTGCAGGCTCCTCTTTTGCGGCTCGACCTTTGTTTCAGGGTTCACCCTTTGGTACTACAAGTTCAACGAGAAGCTTCCCGGCTATGACAACCAAAAGATCCGTGGTGGCGAGAACATCGACCCCGATAAGGCGGCCTTCTCGATGGCGCCTCACGAGGACGAGGCCTACGAGCGGGTCAACATGGAAGACCAGGAACCCTCACCCGCTGGCAACACCGGCAACACCTACGGCGGCTACAACAACGATAGCTACGGTAGCCGCTATGGAGACACCAATCCTTACAGCGCTGACGACAACGACCCTGCCCGCTACGGTTCTCCTAGCCACAACGACAACTACGGCAACAATAACAATAGCTACGGCAACAATAACAACAATAACAACACCCTGTTCGACACGGAGACCGAGTACCACTCGGGCGGACAAGGAACGACGTCATATGCCAACCCGCCAATGGGCAATGCCTACGATGACGGCCCAGCACAGTTCCCGGCGGGCGACTACCACCGGACACACTAAACAACGGAGCAGAAGATAGAACGAGCTCGATACAAGGATATACAACGTCGTTTTGGGATATTTGCTGCGTTGGGAACGGAGGGAAAGCTTGGGAAACGATCGTGGCTGGGATGCGGGTTCATACTGTTTGTACGGGTAGATAACGTCTTCTCTTGGCTGTACGGTGGGTGTTTTTACGGCGTCATGATTGCTGAGACTCACGGGGCACTCAAGGAGATACCATCGTCCCTGGTGCATATGAGATAGATATATGCGCAAGGCTTGTGGTGGCATGCACACCAAAACAAGCACACATTCTTGGTTTATATGCGAGTGGTTTCTGTTATATCTTGTTTTGGATAACGAAAAGCAGCTTGTGCAAATAGCAAAACTCTCTATGTATATCGCTCATTTTGCTTGCCCGGGTGGGCTTCTGCGCGACACCAACTCCCAACGCCGTCTCGTCCAAGTGAGCCATCAATAGGTATGCCAAACTCGTAGTAGATGAAGCCTGAAATTCCTTGTACCCTTTTCCCGCTTACTTCCCCCGCCGTCCAATCAGGCCATGTTCATCTTGCGGATCCTCTTGGCGATGTCCGCCGCCGTCTGCTGCATGGGGTTCAACTTGCGATCCTTGGCCATGGCCGCCGTGTCATCCCCGTACTTGGCCACCAGCTTATCTAGCCACACCTTCTCCCGCGAGCTCTGGTGCCTGGGCTTCTTCTCCTCGGGGATCCTGCTCTCCTCGACTAGCGACTTGACCACGTCGGTCGCATTGGGGTCTTCTTCAATGCCGCCCCATTCCTCAGCTTGCTCCTGCTCGTCGTCTTCGTCGTCGAGTTCGTTGAGAGGGTCGTTGAGGGGGTTGGGCTTCGCGTGGCCGATGATGCGGACGATCTTGCCGTCGGCGTCGCGCTCGACACGCGCCTCGGACACGACGGCGTTCTCGAGGGTGGTGATGGCGAAGGGGTCGTTGGGAGACGTGCGGGTTATGGTGGCGCCGAGGCGCTTCTCCGTGCCTCCCGTTGGGGCCTTGAGACGGGCGACGAGGCCGAGACGACGATAGTTCTGCGCAAGGGTCTCTTTCTTATTCCTGTGTCGTGCTGTTAGTCAAGAACTAGGCTCGTAGTTTCCATGGTTGTCGGTTTGGAGCGTACCAGTTCTCCGCAATGACGGTGTTGCCGCGCGGGTTGAGGATCTTCTTTGACCGGTTTAGTTGCCGAACGGGCTGGCGGCCAGAGCGGCGCTTCTTCTTTTGGAGTTCACGGCCCATTGCGAAAAACAGAGAGTAATTGGTTGGCGAGAAGGGGGAAGGGAAAGGGTTGGCGATGGGAGTTGTGTGGATGGCTGGTAGATAACTGCGATGGAAGAGTGCCCGCCAAAATTTCTGATCGCGCGTTATCGATAAGGAAGGAAACGGAGCTAAGCCGGAATGGGTTCCAGGGTTGGGGTTGACATGAACTCCTCACCTTGATCTCCTTCACGATCAATGGGTACAGTTGGATGAGTAGGATTCTATTTCCCGATAGAATTGGGATTTTATATGTCGGTACTTTTTATCTCGGTAGTTGTGCGTGAAGTTATTTTGTGCAGTAGTTCGACTAAAACGTCTCCAGAGCCTTCATCTTCCCAGGTCTGTCGACCATCCCCTTCCCAAGACAAGCTAAAAGACCCTTGACCCTTGGATGCTGGATGGAACATCTCGGGTACATTATTCCTGAAACACGACGCATCCGTATTTATATCCATATCCATGGATTCTTACGTTTAGTAAATCACATATAGCAGCCGTGTAAGCTGCAAGCCAACTGTGAACTCACCCTCACACCCTAAACCCTCTCCTCCCCCAACCCCTGGCAGCAGCGCTTCCAAAGAACGTCATGAACCCGAATGCCCCCTTCACACCTTGAACTTCCGGGGATCCAACTTGTCCACATTCGCACTCTTCGCCTTTCCGTCAAAGATGAATTCAGACATGAGCTTCCCCGTCCCTGGACCGTTCTGAATGCCCCAACATGTGTGGCCCGCAGCAACCCAGATCCCCGGTACAGTTGTCCGCCCAATCAGCGGGCCACTCTCTTGACCGAAACGGATGTGCTGTGGGAGGTAGCAGGCTTGCTTTGCTTTGATAGGCGCGGCCCCTAGAACAGGGCTGATGGTGCTGATGTACGAGATAATGTCGTCGCATTGGGCCTCGTCACATTCCACTTGGTCTGCGGTGTCTGGTAGGGGCACTGTCGAATCTGGCTCTCCTAGATGAAGTCAGAACCTCGTAGGCGAGAGGTAGCTAGCTATTCGACTTACCACAGGCATATGCCTCGCCGAAAGGCCTGGCGTAGATCTCAGGGTCTACCCGGCCTTTGTGCTTCCTCTTCTGGCCCATCTTGGCCCGATGTTCCGGGACGAAGTTTGAAGGCAACTCGATGTCTGTAAAGATAGCATATGGACTCACGTCGGCTTCGTACACAACGCTGTGTGCTCTTAGGCCTTCAACCTTGGCCTTGGGAAGTACCCGACCCGTCCAGGGGCCGGCGGCGACGACAACATCCGTCACGTCATCAATCGTCCTCGTCTCGCCGATTTCGCGATCCAAGTAGTCAACGCTTTGCACTCCTTTTTTCGTGGACTTTATGCGCGTCACCTTGGCATTGGTCTGGACTGTCGCGCCACCTTCCTGGGCGAGTTCGGCGATGGATGTGGTGAAGTGAAAAGGGTGCACCTGCGCAGTCTCGGTTGCCCCAGGCGAACCCATCTCGGCCCAATTGCTGATGATGTCGCGATCTACCCAGTCGAGATCCATAGGCAGGCTGCCCGCTTTAAGTAGATCCTTCGCTGCGTCATCCTGCTTAGGAAGCTTTTCCCAAGCTTTCCCTTCACCTTCATCGTTGGACTTTTTCTGTAGTGCCTTGATCCTGTCCCGAGAAACTACGGCATCAAAGCTGCCACAACCGAGCTTGCGGTATCCCCATCGCTGAGGGCCGTCATGCTCAGCGGCAAGCTCACCGTGTAGGCGGTAGGAGAGTGGCACCAGGCAAGCTGGGTACGCCCAGAGCGCCAGGAGACCGCCAGCCTTGCCGGATGCACCGAGGGCTACTGTCGGAGCAGCCTCCAGAAGGGTGATGGTGTGGAGGTCAGGATTGAAGTTGGGATGGCGGGTCAGGTAGTAGGCAGTTGTGCAGCCAATAATGCCACCTCCTAGAACAGTGTCAGTACATATCGATGGGTCTGGGCGCGGGTATGCGACTGCAGAGCGGTGAAGCAAGTAGATGATGTATAGTTTCAGGCTGCGAAACAACCTTGAGTGAGGGTGGTAGGTATAAATCAGGCTCGGCGGGAAACTGCTCCGACTAACCGATGATGACGATATGTCGCTGTCCGTCCATGGCGGCGGGGGCTTAATACGCCTTGATGGATCAATTCAGGCTTGGTTGTTTTTTTCTTCCTTAATCTTTCAAACTATTCCGAGATGGAGACTGCCGTCGGATGTGCATCCGAGCCGAATGTGAAGCTCTATTAGGCCGACTTTGTTTTGGCCTTGTTTTGGGGATGCGAGAGGGCAGCGTCAACTCCAAGTGGCTCAACTCAGCCCGTTGGTGACGTACCGACCGACCAATTCAAACGGTCTCGGTGCCAATTGATGCGGGGCAGGATGGAGCTGCGGGGATGCGATTTCAAATTAACTGACCCTTGTCTGGTCCTTGGAGCGGGTGGTTGAATGTAATGAGCCGACTTCGGGGATGGCGTTGCTCCGGGAGAATGGTGTGGTTAGAGAGATATGGACGATAGAGAAAATGTTCACGGGGTTTCGTTAGTTGTAGATGGAACTCGGTTGACAAAATTAAAAGGTGCCTAGCTCTATCTATTCTACAGCGGTGTTTGGGCGTTTTGCCATCATATTGACCCCATCCAAGCATGCCCTGATTGATGGGACAAACAAAGCGTACCTCACTTTTGAATACAAACCAACAGTATTGATGACCTCCCAGAACCGCCCTGCCTCCTGGGCACCGAAAAGGCCACTGGCGCCTCGTAAATTTCCTTCCAACGGGCTCGAGATCATAACGTCTTCAGCGACCGCTAGTCGTTGCCAAGCTTGGCTCAGACGATCGTCATGATAGCCCTTCAGCGAGTCCTAGCCGCAGTAACACAATTCATGTTTCCCAATTTATTGGAAAGCTTTGGCCTTTGCGTTTGGTTGAGGCTGGTATTGGTCAGAGCACGAGGGGATTGCGATGCCCGTTTAGTATCGAGCACCAGAAATCATTCTCGGCATATCTTGAACTATGGCTCTCTCCCTCTAGCCTCCATCTTGACCTTGGGATTTCCAATGGATTGCTTATTTACCAGGCTTGGGATCTCCTCGAATCAGAAAGTCCATCCCATCTCCATGATGCTAACGATCCAGCACAACGAAGCCCATCATCTAGCCAAGCAGAGAAGTCTAGAGTCCCTCGCAACATCATTGAAGGCAGGCGAAGATAGAGACAGGTTTCTGGATCTCGCCGAGGGATTACCCCGCTAGCTTCCAGAGGAGCGACTCAACTCTTACGACGGGAGGCATCAATGATTCTCGGGTCCCTGGGTCTCGGGGTCTTGACACAGCGGTCCGGATTTTGGGGGCGGATTTATCGGGGTTGACTACCTATTTGAGGTAGTTATTCATATGTACCAGGTAGGCATCCGTAGTGAGAAACATATTATCCACCAACAAGCTACCTTGAAGCATCCAACAATCCCCCGCCCCGTATTCGCTCCCGTCCAATTCGGCCTCCGGCACAACCCAACAACCCGGCAGACTCCACCTATCTCAGGTACCTAGGCCCTGTGATGGCGAACAAAGTGCACTACGTCACGATTCGAAACTAAGAATTTCAGAATTCCCAACTGCCGAGGCTTGTGGCAAAGCTGTGCCTCTTCACCTCAATAGCTCGCATGCCAATGGGAAGACAAGGAAAGTCATTGCCTCACCAATTATCCTAGTACAGAGTTCATTACGTGACATCTCCTCCCCCTACTTACCTAGGTACCTACTCCGCTTTGTCTGTCTTGTAATACCACAATGTACAGGTCGTGTGGTGGCTCGTTGTCTCTCCTCGAATCGTTGTCCTCCTCTTCACGAGCTGCTGGCATAATTAATAAAGCTGCCCTACGGCCCGTCACGTTCAGCTCCCCACCACTTCAACCCTTCAACATCACTGGCAAAACCCGCAGAACCACTAGAAACACCCACTTCACGTCTCCATTCTCTACTTCTGTATCCCGCCTCGATACCCGCAGAGCTTTCAGCACCACCAATACCAACAATATGGCCTCTGCCACCAGCTTTTACGACTTTAAGCCCCTCGATAGTGAGTCTCGCGTTCCTCCACTTTACAATTGCCTCTACCTTATCCATATCCCATCACCATACGGCGTGGTACCTAAACCCAACCATTGCACACAACCCACAAAGCTCAACCCAGCTAACGCTCTTCTTCTTCTTCCTCTTCTCCCAGAGCGAGGCCAGGAAGTTCCTCTCTCCAACTACAAGGGCAAAGTCGTCCTCATTGTCAACACGGCTTCAAAGTGTGGCTTTACCCCGCAATATGCCGGCCTCGAGACTCTCTGGACGACTATCAAGGAAAAGCACCCCGATGATTTCGTCGTCCTTGGCTTCCCTTGCAACCAATTCGGTGCACAGGAGCCCGGCACCGACGACGAGATCCAAAACTTCTGCCAGATCAACTACGGCGTCACCTTCCCCATCATGCAAAAGGTCGAGGTGAACGGCGACAACTCCAGCCCCCTGTGGGCTTGGCTCAAGGACGAGCAGGCCGGCCTCCTGGGCTTCAAGCGCATCAAGTGGAACTTTGAGAAGTTCCTCGTCGGCCGGGACGGCAAGGTCAAGGGTCGCTGGGCAAGCACCACCAAGCCCGAGAGCCTCGAAAAGAACATTCTCGAAGCCCTGGCCGAGTCCGCTCCGACACCTGCTGGTGCGTCTGAGGCTAATTAGCTGCCATGGGGGGTGCCTAGGTAGACAACACGACTTGTCTTCTGAGCGACGTGTGACGGACGAATTAATGACTTAATTCCCTCCGACTCGATGTATCTTCCACCGCTTAGTCCGTCCTAGTTGCTTGGTTCCCTCCGACTTCTAGATACCCCATTGACAGACGACGCGAAGATGTTGGCGAACCTTTCAAAAGGAGCATTGAGTCGGGCAATATCGAGCTCTGTACAGAGTAGCAATGGAGGAACAGGCCTCTTAATATCATTTCTTTTCCCCGGCCAAAAGCCCCTCGTGCCCCCCGGTTCAGCATCCGAGGAAGATTGTCTCAATAGTGACCTTTAATATTTGACGCCGTCTACAACTTTTCTTAGCCATTGATAGTCTCTAACAAGCAGATATCGGGATACCGTTGAGTGGCATTGTGGGGGTTAACAGAACTGCAACGTCTCTGACCATGCAGGTCAGTCCGCCCCTCGTTCTTCTGACACTTCACACAGTCTCGTAGTAATACCGCGTCGCGGGATCATACTCCAGGAACACCTCAGCTTCCATCGCTTCCACCGGAGCCACCACCTGCTGCCACAGATACACCTCGAAAGCACCAGGCAAGATGGCAGGCACCACTGCGGCAGTTCGATAGCAGACCTGGCCCTCTGCATCTTCTGCACCACTCCCCGCTTCGGGAGACATGACCATGATCAGGTTGCGTCCCGGAAGGCGGTAGTATCCTGTAATGTTGTCCGGCGGGTTCCAGCTGACTATCATACTCGGCCGAATCCGGTCCTTGAACGGGACAGACTCCATGCCAGGTCGCGGGTCGCGACTCGAGAGACCTACATTCTCCTTGTCGGGAACTTCAGCAGCAGCTCCCTCTCCCTCAGACTTCTTGATTGCCACGGGCTTGCTACCACCGGCACGCTGCGAGTCAACGTGAAGTCGCCAGAACTTGGATTGGAAAGCGTTGGCCTGCTCCTTCGTCACGTCTGGGGTTTTGAGGCAGCGGGTGAGGAACTCTGGGACTGGGAGACGAAGTAGCTGCCGTCCCGTCTCAAACGGAGCGAGGATTTCGGCAGATATGGCGGGCGAACCCGACTATCGTTGGTGTCAGTAAGTTACTCCCTAGCAGCAGCTACTCTGGACATGGGATCAAGGACTTACGTTGCTGGGAATCCACTCCTTGAGTTGCTCATTTGACCACGTACTCGGCCGTGCAGGATCGTACACGGTAGCCTTCGCTTTGGGCACTGGAACTCTCAACATCTCCGCATATCTCAATGTGTTCTTGCTGGCGCCCACATCGACAAAGCTAGGGTTCACACAAGCCACAACCACCGTCTTGCAGCTTCGCTCAGCAGCCGGATCAAATACATGCTTGAGGACCTTGGTCAAGGCACTCTGGCGAAAAGGGACATAGGCCTTCTTTCCTGCCGCTGCGCCGCCGGCATCGACATTCGCCCTGCCACGGATACAGTCCTTCAGCACGGAGAGACTGGCGTTGATCTCCCGGGCTTCTTTCATGCGCGCAGCCGAGTGCGCCGTCACGTCGCGCGCGGCTTCAGAACCTGCAAGGTCGATGAGGTAGAGCAGGCCATCGTCTGACTGGGGGAGAGCAGGGTTCTCGAGGCGTATCTTGCAAATCGCATGGGAACGCGAAGAAGAGTCGTTCTTCTGCGTTGCCTCGGTCCGCCGAAACTTCGCAGCGTTCTCAATATGCTTCAGCAGGACTGACGAATCTGTGACGTTGTATTCAGAGGCACCTGCCAGGTGAGTCGATCCGAACGAGTCCTCCAGGATGGAGACCGGCTTCCGCGCGTTAAGGAGATCAAAGGCCGAGTTCCCGGCCAGCTCGATAATAGAGACGAAGATGCTGCGACTTCCTTCGAGTTCGGGGGAGAAAAGGGTCTCGGCGATCAGACACTCGAGGCCACTGACGGTGAAGGTCTTTCCGGAGCCAGTTTGGCCATATGCGAACATGGTGCTCACGCCGCCGCCCCAAGCCCAGGGGACGAGGGGGTGGACGAGCTCCTTGTAGAGATTCTCTGTTGAATCCTCAGAGTTGAAGGCCCGATCAACTCGAAAGTCAAATGACTATTTCACCCAAGTCAGTACCATACCGTATAATTCAGGGGTAGGAAGCGCCATGACGGACATTCAGCTTGGGCGGCCCTCTCACAGCCCTCCGGAGCTCATGCAAGTCCACCACCCCATCGCCCCCTCGCCGCGGAAACACGCCCGAGACCATCCCCGCATTGGTCTCCTCCTCCAGCAGAGGCCGGAGCCGAGTAGCGATGACGATATCCGGGTTAGGATCCATCTCGGCGCCGGGCTTGGCCTTGACGGGGGCCGGTTTCGCTCGGACCACGAGCTTGTGGAAGTGATCGACGTTTTCGATGTAGAACTGGTCGTCCATGATGAAAAATTATGATGGTTGATGGTTGAAAGGGTCTTTTTTTTTGTGGATTGGAAGCTGTTCTGAATGCCTTGGGTTTTTTCTTTCGATTAACTCGTTGAGAGCGGCGGCGGCTTGCCTGCTGAAATAGAGAAGTGCGAATAGTGCTGCCTAATTGAACGGCTCAAAAGTAGGGGGTGTATTGGCCCAGCAACTCATCGAACGACGGGAGGAAGTGCGAAAAAGCGTCCGAAGCGGGAAATGATGCATCCAGGCTTCCCTTTCCCGAACATCGTGTAACTTGGACTGAGTATTTACTCACTATTTATTGTTGGTGAAACCAGTTGAATAATTGTTGTAGTTTGTCCACTATATAGACGTCGCATGGATAGGTAACAATAAGAAGCATCAACCAACACTTCGACTCTCAGTTTATCACAGCAATATGATCTACGAGTTCTCTTTTCTTGCTATTGTAAATCCATCACATTTCTCGTTTCCATACAGCAGCAGCAGCAATAGTATTTCCGTGCGACCATCCACCTCAACTCGCACAGTGGAGATACCCCATGTTCCAGGCATCCATTTAAAAAACAACACAAACATCGCGAGTTGTCCAAGACACTAATTTCCTTTTCCTCCCTTTGGGCTAGACGTCCTCTGCAAAAAGAATAGAGTTGTTTGCTGCTACCTGCATGAAATATTCCTGGCTAGTTGTCAACAGGCAGCCGCGAACGGGACGGGGAAAGGGGCAAAGTGAAGGAAAGGGTTGGTGTCACTTTGCATAGGTAGGCTATTGGGTTAGGTCAGGGGATCTTGTTTGCTTTGTTGTTGTTACCCAACTCGATGTCAAAGGACACGAGAACCAGTGGTGTCTGGTTCGTATTCCCAAGATGTCTCGGGTAGATCCAAACATTCCACAAGAGCTCTGCTTAGAAGTGGTGGAGGACTTAAGACAAGAGACAACATGCGTCACCAGGGAACTCGACGTAGTCAGATATGAAAAGCAGGATACTTTAAACTAACAAAAAAAACCTATACCCTCCATCCAAAGAAAAGAAAAGCCTCACCTCCAATGCCAAGTTCATCGACCTATCCAGCCGAAACCAGACATAGTCGCCCTAGGTCTAGGGTAGGCAACAACACATATCGTGCACAACTTCTTTCATGTGCCGAGACAAGAAAATGCCTTGCGGTTCAACAGATGCTATAATTGGAAACTTATTACTCCGTACGGAGTAGACGATACGAATAGGTACACCGTCCCAAACCCTTCCAAACCTACTTGCAGAGTTCAGTCGGCCCGTCGGCGCCCGTCATTGATAGACAAACGGTTCAAACCTAAGAGATCGTCAGCGCCATCGACAAATCTGTCCATACATCCGCGACCCAATCGAAGCTTATCGTCTCAACTGTCAAAAACCAATCTTGGATCCTGCGACCACCCACCTCCTCACGAAAATGAACAAGGTCGATCGCGCCACTTGACGATGCCATCATCTTTCGTGACAACCCTCCCCTCCCCTCCCCTCCCCCCCCCCTGACTCCAACAGATTGGTGATACTCAGTCAACCATTGGGCG
>JABFFI010000462.1:0-24276 GCA_013623725.1 Fusarium robinianum | reverse complement strand
CCCCCCCCCCCCCCCCCCCCCCCCCTCCCCTTCTCACTAACCCCTGTGCGTGGGTGCGTTCAGCCATGGAGCTGAGGGGAGTTGGTGTTGAGAAAACATGACGGGCTACGAGGAGAGGCAGACACAAGGTATCTACCCGCAAATTGGCGTTTAGCGAGGCTTTCAATCCTTTCCTAAGAGGACCTTGATTACCACCTCTAGTGAATCAATCATCTTTCTTGACTTGTTGGAGAAAAACCACATCGACGGTTGCGCCAGCCTCCGTCTCGACGACGTAGAGAACTAATCGATTCTGCTGTCCATCTCAACCAATTCCCCTTTCTAGGGACAGATATCTCTACTACCCCTACCGACTCTCCTCGCCCGCCCATTATGGAGTTCACGACGATATGGGATCTCGAACCTCAACCTCTCCCGAAGCCGAAAGAAATAACCGGCTCCGTTTTTATAACGATATGGCTCGTTGTGATACTCGCTCTAGCGATTATCTTATCCTTGATTATCCGCAACGGCAAGAAGAAAAATCCTGGGAAGCAAGAGAGGTGGTCCGGCTTCGTTTCCATCAACATTGGCGCATTCCTCCTCAGCATGTAAGGACCTCTATCTCAAGCATCCCATCATCTCCGTCGCTCTGGAGCTAACAGCTATGACAGCTGGTACCTTGTTCTTAGCATAGACAGATGGCTACACTGGGAGGAACGCAAGATCGTCTACGGCTACATCCTCCTGTTGCCTGTCGCAGAGAGCATCCACATCCTCTCAATATATTTCATGGTCTGGGGCACATTCATCATCATATGGGAAGCGATCAAGTCGCACTTCGAAGTCAAGACGCAGAAGTGGTGGTATATCACAGCAAAGGGCACCATTCTATTCGTCCTCATGATGTCCTCCTTCTACTTCTTGCTCTACCTCGCGAATGCCATCGTGTGGTTGAACTTTTACAGCCTCAACATCATCGACGACGTTGCTACCAAGAAGATGGGTTTTGAGATGACCATGACGTCCCTCTTCTTTGTCTTCAGCGTGTTCAATGTCGCAGCTGCCTTTGCTGGCTTAATCAAGGGCGACTTTGCTGACGAGGGAGAGGTCGACAAGGTAAGGCCAGGCCAGGCGACTCCCTCAATTCTCTTGATCTCGCTTCCCCTATTTGCTGACCACTTGGCTCAGAATTCTTTCTGGTTTATCGCCGCCACGGTTCTCTTTGCAACTCGATGCGGCCTCCTCCTCGGCGCCTCAGGACGCGCCAGACAGGACGGCGTTACCTTCCAGGATACCTTGCTGTTCAGAGATATTGCCGAGGGCACGACCACTTCACTGTTCTTGATTGTTATCATGCAGTACGCCCTGCCGCTCATGAAGGGACGTGACCGACGAACCCCTGAGAGGAAGAACATGAAGTCGGAAATCCGCAGGTTCATCCTCGCCGAGCTCGATCGCCAAACTGAAAGCCGCGTGCGCCGATCTCCGCCGTTGCGCGACATTCTCCGAGCCGCTGACCGCCAAGTCCATAGTTTTGTCGACGAGACTGGGGAGAGCATACCACAGAAGCGCCGGACTCTGGAAGCAGAGGCGAGTCAATACATCATTGCACTGGCGGACCAAATCGGACACCTCGAGGGAGAAACCGCCGAGCCTGTCTCGCAAAGTCGATCGACCTCGGTCTTTGGCTATTCCATCAGGGGAAACCCAGGCACGCCCTTAGGAACCCAACTACTCTATACTCCAAGCCCAACAATTTCCGCAGGCTTAGCTGGCAGCAGCGCGTCGATACTGGTTCCCGGAACGCTCCCAAGCTCACGCGCACCCTCGACCTATCTACCAATCCACTCGCCCCGGGCATCTACCTATGGAGCTCGGAACGACTCTCCGCCGCCGTTCGACCCCATCCCCGAGGAGCAGTCTGTTCAAGAGCGGTCACCCTTCTCATCAACACGTTCTCCCCAGGTGGCCCGGCCCATGGTCCCAACGAACACTGGTTCGACTTTTGAGACTGTGGAAATGATACCGGTTCGGGCCCGGATGCAGCAGCAACAGCCCCAGCAACAGCAGCAGGAGCAGCGGTATCAGTGGCAGACGCCGTTTCCAGAAACCGAACTGGCACAAACAGAAGCGCAGCCGGTGGCGAATTACCCCGTAGAGATAGAACCGAGACGAAGCCCAGTGGAAATGTCACCACAAACAGATCCCAGGCCCTCCGATTCCAGATCACCACCACACGAGCACTACGAGCCCACCCACCAATCCATCGCCTTCAACAGGCCTAAACCGGCGGCTGTACCACCTAATGACGGGCCGTCGTCATATCAGAGCTACCAAACCGCACCAGAGCTCATCCCCGGGAGACCGAACCTAGCAGCGAACCTAGCAGCGAACCTAGCAGCCAACCGCTTCCGAGTCCCTGTCTCCAAGAACGAGGAGCCACAACCACACAGAGCGTACAGCCCCTATTCCGCTCCAGTCTCACCCGGGAGAGAGAGGTCCATGCCTACCCTTTCCCCCCCGCGTCCTATCCCCAGCGAATTCCAGGCCGACGAGGAGGAGCCCCCGGTGCCACCCCCTTCGGACCGCTACCGATGAGCGGCGAGCTGTGGTGGCCGCTCAGAAAAGGAGACGCCGTTAGCTAGCAAGGATCATTGTTTCACAGATTGGTTACGAATGGCTTGGTGTGGTTTGCATGTAATTTCCGTATACCTCTGTAAATTGTTAAAGGCAAAGGGAGCAGTAATGATTCATATATTAGAACAAGACTCGATCTATCTCCAGCCATATCTAAACCTGCTCGTCCCAAGTGGTATATATATGTGTGTGAGTCATAAGAAATCGTATCTCCAAAGGTTTGCTAGAGCGAAAAGCATGACAACGCCATAAGTAAAGCCGATTCGAGGAAACCCCAGCCTGTGAGACCATTCAATCTGTCCCCCGTTTACCCCATGAGTCCGAACCCTTCAAGGAAGGCCAGAATAATTACTCGCGCTCTCTGTCGAATAAGTGCTCATGCTCGTCGTCCTTCCCACTCCTCTTTTTCGTGCCCAGACCAGGTGAAACCTCTCCGGCGTTAAGCCCAGTCCACCCTCGGGGTCATAGTGACGATGGCCATATAGCCACTTCAGATGGATATCCCACTCCCTCCACCGGTCCGCGCCCAAATCCCTCTCACACCGATCCACAAAGCCGGGCCGCAGACTTCTCATCCTGAACATCAGCAGTCGTAGCCAACACTCAGCCGGGGGCTTCGCTTTGGGGATGGCGTTCCTCCGGCCGAGATATTTCGCGAGGTGAACACAAGACATATCCGTAATATCCAAGTCGACGCGTTTATAAAGCTCGCGGACGAAAGACGAAGGGTCGTGCTGGCTCTGCTTGACGCATGCCACGGCGTCAGATGGGTTGAATCCTCGCGCCATTTCGGTGAATAAGACTCGTCTCAGGTTCTCGCGGTCCTGATCCAGCTCCATGATCCATACCGGGTCATCCCCGAGAAGAGGGTCTGCTGTATCAAGGATGCTAGATCCGTCACTGCGACGAGCCAGGCACAGCCGAGCGGCGAGATAATTGCACACGAACGTCTGAGCATGGCCCGGTGGTGTGATTTCCAATATGCGAAATGCCTGAGAAACGTATTCCTGACTGGGAACCTGACGCAGACCGGTGATTAAGCCATGGTTCATATAAATATGCAACCACTTGGCGGAGCATAGAGCACGCCCCAGGGCGCCGACGCACTGGGAAAACACCTCGCTGGCCTGGTTCTTGGACAGATACTGACGCAGGCGCTTCGCCACATCACTGAATACTTGAACGACACGACAGGCAAACTCGTTGGTTTTGGCAAATTGGCCTTGCAGATTGGGATGCGCCGTGATAATATTCACCGCCGTAGTTACGGCTCGCGCCTGGTCGGACAGCTCCTGTTCTTGAAAGCCGTGGACGCACGAACAGATTGCCCTAATGTCGTCACTGGACGGCAACGCTATAATCGCTTCGGCATTGAAAATGTCTTCCCAGGTCGTCCTTTCAGGTTGAATGCAGAGGCTCATGAAGAGAGAAAGAGCCTCCTCACCACAGGCAACTGCTCGATCAAGGATAGACAAGAAGTGGTCGAAGTCGACAGGTCCATTGAACTGCAGGGGGCGATGATGAGCGGTTTGCAAGTAGTAAGACCTCGATTGCCGTAGAGTCCGGCATTGGGTCCCCAAGATGTCGGGGCCTTCGAGATCAAGAACCCTCGAGAGCTCTGTGCGTTGCTGGTCGGGGATCTGCGTCTCCCAGGCATGTATTCTGTTGGGGTCGGGAGACCAACGTCCCCAAATCGGCCTCTCTGGGAAAAACATCTTGGCCAGTCGATTAGCCGGACCGAGCAGATCTCCCATACCGCCAACCAGTTGATACGCCGAGTGCCATTTCCGAAGCTCGCGAAGCTCAGACAGCTTGTCTTGAAGCTTCTCCCCGTAGTTCATTTCATTCAACACCAACTCGACCAAGTCTTCCGAGAGAAATCCATCACATGTCCCTTCTTCAACCAGTCTGAGCACCTGAATCACCGGCGGGCAATGGTCGGACATATGGCGCGTCTGGACAATATCGAACAAGGCCTGGGCAGCGGTAAGAAGTTCGGGGGGTAGTTCATCCCCGCGAATTCTGCAAGCCTGGATGAGCAATTGGAGGTACGCGCGAGACTTGCTCTCGAAATGAAGGTCCCGCTGTTCGCAGCTCTGTCTTAGTATCCGCAGCAGCCTCTGGAACATGTGTGTAGAAAGGGCATGTAGACAGGCGATGATACCGGCTTCATAAGCGAACAGGCGGCCTTGGAGAGGTTTTAGCTTTTCCGAGAAGAAAACGTCTGCATCCTCTGAACGGGGGTTTATGGCGCGTCTGAATGGCCCTCGGAGGCTCAATAGGTCGTCTGTTAATGCCTCCACTTCATCGAGTGGGAATTGATCGCAGTCTCCCTTCTCCAGTATCTTGTCGGCCCCGGTCGCAAGTATCTGGTTGTGCCAGGCAGGCTTGAAAGCCATGTTTGGCGAGAGCCAGAGCGACATTCGTGATGACGGCATGTGATAGCATAGTAGTCGGTGACGGTCGGGAGAAGTGTAGGTTGCAAGCGAGCGTCTGGGTTTGCCGACGTGTATGCTGTTCTTCCCATTACTCTCCTGTCGCCATCATGGAGAAAAGGAGCGCTATCCTGGGGGCTCCCACGGTTCAGAGCTTCAAGGTTGAGAGCGAGAGATCAATGCCAGGGCAGTCCAGGGTTGAGACCGCCTTGGTAGGTTCCATACTTGGTCGTCGCTCGCTCTGCTGCAGCCCTCGAGGTGGGAGCTACAGGAGGTACTTCGCAGGTCGAACGCGTAGGCTTTCCCACCCCCATTGCTTCCAACACAGCCCAGGTCAACGGTGCTAGGTTAGTGACCACTAGGTGAATATTCGCCTCTCAAATCCGCCTCGGCCAGTGAAGCGGGATGGGAAACGGGCTCTCCCGACTGGACCGCCCGCGCCCCATTTTCAGCCGCCCTGAATAGTCTGCATATTCCTGGCAGGGCGCACGAAGGTATCTTCGGGTCACTGAGGTAGCTGTTGTCGGCACCTGGCGGGGGTTGGGCGCTGGCGCAGCCCGCGGTGGTGTGGTGGAGGAGAAGAAGTTGGAGGTGTGGTGGTGGTGGTTGTGATGGGTGAGAGCGACTGCAGGGAGTGGCGCACGGTTGTGTGGGGTGCGCCTTGAGCTTGAGACCTGGGAGTGTCCCCTCTTTTTAGGATGACGGCGGGGGTGTTCTTTTCGTAATTTCTCGGGGTGGAGATGAGGCTCCCGGGTGACGGGATGTTGGCCCATGCACTTCAGTGCTTTCTTACCTACCTAGGTAGGGAGCTAGGTGACGATGGAGCACCGTAGGTACCTACTGAGTACCCAACAGATGTCCATCCACGGCTCGCATTGCCAATCCAAGTATCTACCCAAGTGCCAACATTTTGTAGGATTGTAGGACATTGCAATGCTAGACGCGATAAATGAATTTATGCTGCCATTCAAACGCCATGTCAGTGTTCTATAGGTATCTAGGTAATCCGTAGTTTGATACCTGGGTGCTTATACTTCCTTAATGTGGGGAATAGGTAATTTACGGTTGAGGTAACTACCTGACTCTCAACTCCTTCCCTCCCAATATTGATCCGCCAGATCAACCCGTCCTTCCTTCCCTCTAACCTACCTAAGTACCTACCTACCAATGTAGGTAGTACCCGAGATATACCTAGGTACATTCAACTCCACTCCATCAAAGTACCTACACTCAACTGGCCTCCTGCTGTGCCCACGGTTTGGCTCTCAATGAATTCCTCCTCTCTGCCAACACCTCGCCAGGTAGCAACATGCGCGAGATGTCCTGGATGTCTTCCTGGTGGCTCCTGGCGTCTCTAATCCTCAGAGCGGCTGGAAAGGCTGCTGCAGGTTTGTTATCACGGCGGGAGAGAGCCCGATTCACCCCCGGGCTGGATCTCGTGCTGGCCGTGATGAGAAGATACAGGCAAGGGTCGGCCATGGGGTGAGCCAACAAGAAAGACGAGACTGACTTTCCAAGCTTTTCTGAGGAGATCTCGAGCAGACTCTACAGCTACTCTGACACCCGATAGTTAACGCAGCGATTCCTCTCGTCCATCTTGAAGACATTGTTCTTATAAATGTGAGATAATCATCCGTCTTTGTCCATATCAATTCAAGACTGTCAGACCGCGACTCGATCTCATCCCCAGCGTGCCGAAAGTTTTCGCAGAGACCAATGATCTTTCAACCCCATCTTAGATTGGATTAGTGAGTGTGAGTTGCGTGCACGTAGCAGGGAGGAGTCAACTCACTTGAAGCAGAGATTAACTGTGGCTACGATGGCAAGTCCAAGTTCAGCCATTTTGGAATATTGGTTACGCAGTACAACGAACTCTCTCTGAAGGTGAGGCACAGCCTTGCCAACCAAAGCCTCGAGCTCTGCCTTCAGCTCGATACCTAGTCACCAGGGCTATAATAAAGAGAAATGTAAGCGCGTGTGTTGGCTCGGACGCGGGTCCTCTGGGGATGTCGCGCTTCAACGATGCACCTCGGGCTTCCGTGAAGGCGAGGAACAACCAGTCAAGAGACTCATTATAGAGTCTCGGTTGCGCTTGAGAGAAGGGGAGCTTCTTGCCCGAGAGCTCTCGACTGTGTCCAAGTTCTCTGAGCAAAAAGTATGACAGCGATGCGGTGGTGGCCACTCCTGCTCAATGACCTACCTTCATTTTCCCAAATGCTTGCTTGGCGATTTATACAGTTCTGGAGTACTTTATTCCGTCCTTCGGTTAGTATCATATCTTAGACTCAATCTTTATCACTATGGAGTATTTTCCCTTGGGTGATTTGGAATCGAGGCTCAAGAGTCCTCTCCCAGAGGCAGAAGCCAAGACAATCTGCCAGCAACTCCTCGACGGCATCGCCTTCATGCATGAAGAGAACTTTGCTCATCATGATATGAAACCCAGGGTAGATCATGCCCCGCAAGATAAATTCCAATATCTAACCAAGGGTCCCGTTCATCGAGAATATCCTCGTCGCGGATCAAGGCCCAAGCTGGGGAGTCGAGATCTTGTCCAAGGACCCGATGTTTGCGCCAGCCAACTCGCAGCTACAATGAACACACATATACAGCCCTGCTGTGGACATCTGGTCCGTCGGTAAGAGTGCGGCTACGCCTCGCAGGCTCCCCAGGGCTTTGGTCCCAATCCCCCAGTTCACAAGCCTCCGAAGAGGTTTCCGAAACGCAGACTAGCGACCTAATCACCACGCAGGCCCCGCGTGCTACTTCTCCATTTCGGTTCTCAAAGCTCCAGGGTGGTGAAGGGATAGGCTTAGAAAGGACAAAAGACCCATCGCGTTTGCCCTCTCGCCAGGCAGAGACTGGCTCGCGACCATCGTTCTCTCGGATGACACAAACTATCCAGTGGTTTCCACTCTGACGATGGAAAACGGATATTCGTTCAAACGAGACAAGAGCTTTTGGTATGTTGGGATGGGATCATTTATCTACCAAGCCGCCATTTCATCGAATGGATAGCACTTAGTGACAGGCTGGGGCGGCAACGGAAGGTGTGGCACAACCGTCTGGTTTGCAGATGATAGGGGCTAGTACGGTACTCAAGGTCAAGGATGGAGCTACGGCGAGCGCGGCCGGATTCTCGCCGGATTCTCAGACACTCTTGATGGGTCAGAATGACGGCACAGCCTTGCTTTGGGAGGTCGACGATCGTGACAGCTTTACGCAGGTGGATATACTTGATGGGCGCGATTCGACGAGGGTTACTGCTCTGGCTTTTTCTCCAGACGGTCGCCAGGTGGTATCAGGATCAAGCAGCAGTACTTTCATTTGGCGGATTGACCAGGAGACTCGTTAGGAACCCGTGCCTCTCTGTCTGTTTCTAAGACGTCCGGACGGCTGGTTGGCCACGCTAATGACAAGTCTGTGCCTGAGACCAAGCCTTTCACAAGGGCGAATGTCTGTCGGAGGTGCTCTCAGAACGAACGTTCCAACAATGAAGAATTTCCCCTTCATTGGGACTGAGGTTGCACGAAGTAGAAGTGCCATGCCAATGAAATGTCGCCCTTATCCCTACCTAGTAGTTATCACGGTGTAAATAGCGAATTTGGAGAACCTAGGTAGGTCTTGCACAAGATAGTGTGGGCACGTGATGCACTGAAGGAATATCTCACATCAAAATTGCATAGTACAACTCGCTCACATCCAAGGTATGCACTCAACAATACCCTCTCTGCATGTCGCTAAACCCCAGGATGGACGTCTCTAATGCTCGTCCAATCTCCATCCTAGCGGGTTACCTCATAACCGCTGCCGCTCTCACCTCATACTGTGTCAGCGTTGTCTGGAGACGAGCCGGCTCTTCTCGACACTTGACTCCCAGACAAGACAGCAGCCGCCGCAATGCCATTATCGTCTTCAGCGCGCTTGCGGCACTGAGCTTGGCGACCACGTGGTATCACATGTTCTGCTTCTTTCAATGGTCGTATCTTCAATGGACGTCGACGCAGCTTAGCTCGGGGTTTTTGCTAGAGCAGGACAGGCTCTACCTTGGAGAGTGGCTGCGAGACACGACCCTATTCAGGCAGGCCTGGGTTTCGACGCTGGAGACGGCCCCAAGAGCATGGTGGTCTCTACAAATATTTGGATTCTGTGCCATCTGGAGCATCATGCTCGCTGCTCAAGGTGAGTTAACTGGTCATGATGAACGTTGCTCTATTGGTCTATTTGGCTAACAAAGAGTGCATCTGCCAGCAAACAAGAGAAAAATACCACATCTTTGGGTATTCATGCTTCTTGGCCAATTCGTTGCCATCTCGTTTGCGGCAAATTTGTCGTTTCTCGCCTTCACCGTCTACAGCGTAGATGATACCACCGACAGCTCAAGGACAGCTTCAGCCAAAAAGTCACGACCGGGTTCGCGTTCGTGGTTACCGTTTGGATGGCTCGTCATTCTCGGCTTCAGCCTAGGCTGTGCTATCTCCATCACAAGGCACCTCGATCACCAGCATTTCATGTATCTGCTACTTCTGCCTCACGTCCTCGCCTTTGCTCCGCTGCTTTTGAACGGCTTTCTTGCGGCCCCGTCCCCGTCTTCCCTCTTAGCTCGACAGCCTCCGCTAAATGCTCAGGTCGGAACCATGGTGGTCATACTTGTTACAGCTACTATCAATGTTTTCACCGAGGGCGGGGATTTGGGTCAGATTGCCAGGACTTTGTATGAACATCCCGCTGTGAGCAGCGTTGGATGGGATGTTATTTGTTGCTGGACGAGTTTTAGCGCCTGGTACATCCTGGGGTCAGTATGACGACGGCCACTTGTGTGTTTCGAGGGAGCTGGTGTCAGTCCATACAACCCAATGGCTGCACCTCTATTCCAATGTCAATTCTATGCACAACACAAAACGGACTTGGTTCATAACTTGGATAAGATAGGTACTTGTTATCCGTCTGGTTGCTCCCTCTCTTTCGGCACTGGATCGTGGCTCATGCCTCTATGTGGCTTAGTACCTGAAGACGGAACTCCACATATGTAACCAAGTACTTCGTACCTACGTACTACCCTCATTCCGGTTGCTCCGTGCACCTCCGGCACCAAAGCTCCCTGTTTCACGCCACGGCCCAATGAGCTTCCAAGCGCGTCGTGTCCTTTTTCCGGCCGAGTCCTAATTTCGATATTCATTCATCATGATCATCTTCCAGCTCCCTTGTCAACAACAAATTTCGGAGCCAAGACTCACAATCCCAATCTCCATCTAGCATCGCGGTCCTGCCCAATTGCCATTTCCATCGCCTCCCTCGACGGCTTCGCGCACGTTGTCGACCCTCACCCGTTCGCTGCTCTCTCGGCAGCTTCGATCTATCTATAGCTTCGTCACTCGCCCCTCGCCGTCACCATGGTGCTGAACTTCTTCCGAGTCGCTGGTATGTCGAGACGGACACGACATCTACAAAGATCTTTGGGCACTGACTATTTATGAAGCGGACTTTTCGCATCTCGCCAGCATCTTCATCTTGCTGCACAAGATGGTGCAGCTCAACGTCAGTCTTCCCCTGTCAAACCAATCCCCCCGTCGTGATCTCAATGCTGACAGATAACAGAGTTGCTCAGGCATCTCTTTCAAGTCACAGGCCCTCTACATGTTTGTGTACATCACTCGATATCTAGGTATGTCATGCCTCCCGTCCCGTCCATCAACCCCCGGCTCTAACAACCACCCTCCGCAGATATCTTCTCGACCGATAGCATGTACAATTTCGTGTTCAAGATTCTCTTCCTCGGTTCCCAGGGTTACATCATCTACCTCATGACCAACGCCTACAAGCCTACCAACGACCCCAACGTCGATACATTCCGCGTCCAGTACCTCCTCGGTGGTGCAGCTGTGCTCGCTCTGGCGTTTCCTTACAAGTTCAGCATCTCCGAGATCCTCTGGGCCTTCTCCATCTGGCTTGAGTCGGTGGCTATTCTGCCTCAGCTCTTTATGCTGCAGCGAACTGGCGAGGCCGAGACCATCACTACCCACTACCTCTTCGCCCTCGGAAGCTATCGTGCCCTCTACATCCCCAACTGGATCTACCGATACTTCAGCGAGCCCAACCACAAGGTTGACTACATCGCCATCACCGCCGGCATCATCCAGACCATCCTCTACAGCGACTTCTTCTACATCTACTACACCAAGGTTCTCAAGGGCAAGAAGTTCAAGCTGCCCGTCTAAGTCAAAGTGCCATCATATCATGGACTTTTAGCATTGGAGCACCAAGCTTCACGACGTGCAAGGGCGCGTTCACCACGATTACGATCAACGGGGCCGCAAGGCAAGAGACGGCTGGGATTCCTGGCCACGACAAACTCCGGCTTCTGGAGATGCATGATTGGCGTTGGGTTGGGAGGTCGACAAGGGGATAATTACAATGGCGTCGCCCTTTGGCTTGGTGGGGTTTTGAGGCAAAGGACCTTTAATTTCACGTAACGGTATCCAGGTAGTGAAAATAGATTTGCATTCAATTTCGAGGTATGGAAATATTGTTCTAATTTTCCATGTTGAACTACGAGCCCAATCCGAGAGCCCGCCTGAGAATCGCGAAACAGATGCTTTGGTCACCATACGATCCAATAAACGCATGTATCTTATGTCCCAGCATCGCATCCCAACCGATCGACGTTTGCGTACGATTGCTTACCTACCTAGGTATCTACCCAGTCGTGCTTCCAAAGGTTCACGATTCGTCTGTCCCGTCATATCTTCAAACAACGCCCAGCGCGTCATAGCATTTGACATCACGTGACACCCACTTCTCTGACGCGACCACCAAACTCCTAAACCTTCCAACTCTTGTCAAGCACATCTCAATCGTTGATCCATCATCGAATTTCTCAACATGGCAAGCGATACACCCGAGAAGACTGAGCAGCCACCTGCAGCCCCAAATGGCCCCGTCGACGAGGTCCCTCCCCCACCGCCAGTTCCCGAGTCGAGGATGCCTTCTCGCAAGGATACTTCACTACGAGAGTTCCTGAACAAGATGGACGACTGTGCGCCCATTGTGAGAAGGCCTGATTGGTTTTTTTTTAGCTTCTCTAATTATCTTCCAGATCCCCGATGCGGTCACCCACTACTACATGACCAAAGCAGGTCTTCCACCACCGCCCCAGACCGATCCCCGTCTATCCCGACTTCTAGCCCTCGCCACCCAGAAGTTCATCGCCGACATCGCCGCAGACGCCTATCAGTACAGCCGTATTCGCGCATCTTCCAACACTAATAACCCGATGGGATCACTTGGCGCGGCTGCTGGATTCCCAATTCCCGGCCAGCCCACGGGTCAGCCAGGAAATAAGGACCAGGGTAAAGGAGCACCACTAGGCATCCAGCGACCGGGCTATGGCGGTGGAGGCCAGGGCGGCAGTCAGAATAGGACGGTTCTGACGATGGAGGATTTGGGTATGGCTGTGGGAGAGTACGGCGTCAATGTTAAGCGGAGCGAGTTTTATCGCTGAGTGACTGGACGGTGCAACTCCTCGGGATTCACGGGTTGTAAGGCGTTACGGAATTGGCGTTTGGGTTAGGATGGGTCATTCAACGACGTGAGACCAAAGCATCTCATATCACTGGTATACTAGGTCACTTCCACGTGCAACGTTTGTTTTCCTCATAACCAAAAATCGTGTCATGCTGCAGTGATGGTACATGTATGATCGTACATGGGTATTCCCCAGATTCCATTGCCTCCTCCACCAGTCTATCGCTTGTCCCAGATGTTCGGCTTCCGCGTACTATAAAGTCTATCAGTGTCTAGCATCCCGAGACGGAGCCTAGCAACTTACGGCGAGAACTCGCCTAGTTTGTGTCCAACCATATCCTCAGTGATGATCACCTCGTGGTAATCCTTTCCATTGTGAATTTCGAACTTGAGCCCCACAAAGTTGGGCAGAATCGTCGCCGATCGGGCTTGTGTTCGGACGGGAGGGACCTTCTCGCCGGGAGACTTGGGCCAGACAATGGGGAGGCTATCGGATGTCAGATGAGTGAGTGGGAAGGTATTTCGGATCGTCTGAGGAGCTTACGGGACAAGGTGTGGACCTGAAGGAACGCATGTCAGTAACTAGGTGGCTATATGGGAGCGAATTGACTTACCCTTCCACACAGAGCGCTTGAGGAGAACCCGTGTCGGCTGCATTATCGCTGGCACATGTCGTCTTCGAAATTTCAAGTCGGTATCGCGAAGCCTTTCCCATCGCCGCCATTGAACGCAGGGGTGTTTTTCCGGGCCGGTTAGTCCGTGTTGTATCACGTGATTGCCCTGTCCGCTTCCCATGTCATTCTCAGAGGAGGTTGAAACAGCGCAACTTAAGGATGACGAGAACGTGTTCAACTGACGGAGAAAAAATCGCCCACCAACGGGACTAAATCGGTTGTTTTACAAGAACACCATATCTTGAAGTTGTCATGCCACCGCTTATCCGTTTGTGTTCCGTCTTTGATGAGGGAAGTCCTCAAATTTAGTCCAGATGAGCTATTCACCAGACAGCTAGCTACGCATATTCGACCCAAATATTTGAAGGAGGGCGCTTTTCAAATTCTCCACGAGTTGTTAATCTCATAGAATTCCTTTTCTAGGACATTCCTCAACGATATCGAGTTCCTGCTACAAGTTGAGCAAGTTGCGCGTGAGGTCAGGGGTATCTGGCTCCTGTTTCAGGCAGACAAGCACGGAGCCAGTCACTCCAGAGAGTTTCCCGAAGTGACCCAGTTCCCTTTTTCTATCCGGCATCCTAGGAGACCTGATACAGCATCGACCGAGTCCATGGGATCGTGGCCGCATCAAGGAACCACCATGGTCGTGGGTTGATCTTTCCTCGTCATATCCCGGTTCATGAATCTGATACTGTCATGGATCATGGCATACGCCACATATATGAAGGTCAAGATGGCCGCAGTGTATAAGTGCCCACAGGCTCATGGCCTTGTCCTCGTCCTTGGTCTGGTTCTGCAGTCATTCGTTGATCGATTCTTTTTCGCTTCTTACACTCCTTTCTCAAAATGCGGTTCCTTGATATTCTCCTTTTTAGCGCTGGCGCTTCCCTTGCCTTTGCTGCCCCAAAATGCAAACGAGCTGGCAAGTTCTTGTTCACCGGCACCAACGAAGCTGGTGGTGAGTTCGGAGAGGGCAATCTGCCTGGCGAGCTTAACACGGACTACATCTGGCCCGAGACCGGTTCGATCGATGTTGGTTACTCCATGACGGGTTCTATCTCTCACTCACCATTTGTTAGACCCTTGCCAAAACTGGCATGAACACCTTCCGAGTTGGTTTCCGTATGGAACGAATGACTCCGGACGGCCTTACTGGTTCCATCGATGAAACCTACTTTGAGGGTCTCGAGGGCGTCGTCAATCACATCACCAAGAAGTAAGCTGCTGTAATGTCAATCGTCTTTATTTCATTGCTAACATCTATCAGGGGTGCCTATGCGGTTCTGGACCCCCACAACTACGGCCGCTTCAACGGTGACATCATCACCGATGCGGACGCCTTTGGTACGTGGTGGTCAAACGTAGCCAAGCGCTTCAAGGACAACAAGCTCGTCATTTTTGACACCAACAACGAGTACCACGACATGGAGAACTCTGTCGTCGCCGACCTCAACCAAGCCGCCATCGATGCCATCCGCGACGCCGGTGCCACGTCCCAGTACATCTTCATCGAGGGTAACAGCTGGTCCGGCGCCTGGAGCTGGGTCTCAAGCGGCAACGGCGACTCGCTCAAGGATCTCTCCGACCCCCAGGACAAGCTCATCTACGAGATGCACCAGTACCTCGACGCGGACAGCTCCGGCACCTCGGAGACCTGCGTGAGCAGCACAATCGGTGAGGAGCGACTCAAGGAGGCGACCCAGTGGCTCAAGGACAACGGCAAGAAGGGCATCATTGGTGAGATGGCGGGTGGTGCCAACGAGCAGTGCATCGAAGCCGTTCAGGGCGCCCTGAAGCACCTCCTGGACAACTCGGATGTGTGGACGGGCTGGCTCTGGTGGGCTGCTGGGCCTTGGTGGCACGACTACATGTTCAGCATGGAGCCGACTACTGGTACGGCTTATACCAAAGTCTTGCCGGAGATCCAGAAGTACATTGCGGCTTAAGGGACGTGGTAGTGCTGCCGCTGCTGGTCGGTGGTGGGACGTTGGGGTTTATTGTATATACTTTTAGCCTTTAGCCTCTCGGAAAGCTACATTGTTTCTCTATGTTGTATACCTCGATTGTGGTGTATTATCATTGAATTTTGGAGTAAGAAATATCTTGATGAGAATCTGATTTGTATCCATCAAAGGTGTTGTGCGCTGAAAGAAGGATAGAGAGCAGTCTACCGATGAATGGGTAATTTTTCAGGTATTGTAAATGTACTTTCATGGAGTCCTTCGGCATGATCTGGACAGTCTCGTTGCTACAACTGTGGTTATGAAAAGAAGGTTGGATAAGAGATATGTCAAGGCTTTTCTAGAGCTGCACATAATAACAAAAGATACGAAAAAAGGAGATAGAGAGAAAGAAGAGAAACCCCTTTCAAAATAACATAGTCCCTCTTAATAATAGATATCCTGAGGTAAGGCTGGCCAGGTGATACACGTCGAATAGCAGAATCCTCGATTCTGCGATATGATTGACGATGATGATTAATTGGCCTCCTAAGAGTCGTCGATTCCATTCAACCAAATTTCCCGTGTAAGTGGTCTAGGGTAGGCTACAGGACACAAAGGTGGGGTTATCACGTGGATGCCGAGAATCTGGAGATGGCAACATTTGATGGGATGTGTTTTGAGGCCGGGAATTGTCCGTCTCGAACCCCCCCCCCCCGACTTCCTAGCATCCCTTTCCTCATCGCCGCACCGTCTTTCATTATTTCGGGGTTTTTGTGTGGCTATTCCGTCTTTAATAGTCGACAGCGGACTTATTTACTCCCCTGTCTTGGTCCTTGCGGCGGAGTTCAATCACCCGACCTATCGCCTACCACTACGCTCCCGCCGAAGAAGCCACCTACTCGATTGGTGAGGTCGCAAACAACATCAACATCAACACCAATACACAAACACCAACTCAAGACAAGAGACGACCATCATTTCCGCCCCCCTCGCGTCGCGTGATCCTGAAAGCCGAAAGTTCAAACCGTTTCTACCAAAGCGCTAAGAAAAGTCTTTTCGATGCCGAGCGCAACGGCGTCCGGAGCCGACACGGGCGGTTCAGCTCGCTCCCGTGAGCATAAACAGGGCAACCAAGGACGAACATATACGCCGGATCAAGAGGCAGCCGTCATCCGAATTCGGAGGTGCGAAGGCACTTCTTTCTACGATATCTTGGGCCTTGAGAGCGTAAAGACATCATGCACCGACACAGAGATCAAAAAGGCATATCGAAAACAGTCGCTTCTCACGCACCCAGACAAGAATGGGCACCCGCATGCAGATGAAGCTTTCAAGATGGTTAGCAGGGCATTTGGGATCCTGGGAGACAAGGAGAAGAGGGAGAGATTTGACGCGACCGGAACAGACCCGGACAGCCGCTTTGCTGCCCATCAGGCTAATAACCCGTTCTTTTCTCAACGCGCCCAAGGTGGCATGGGCCGAGGTGGCGGAATGTTTGAAGAGGACCTGACTCCAGAGGAAATGTTTGCTCGGTTCTTTGGCGGCGGTGGTGGCGGAGGCTTCGGAGGGGGACCGTTTGGTGGTGAGAATAAGTCCCCGCGTCGACATTACAATGACCTGGACTGACATTATAGCTTTCGACACAGGTCCCCAATTCGTATTCAACTTTGGTGGCGGCCCCGGCATTCGTGTGCATCAGTTCGGCGGAGCTAGGCCGCGAGGAAGGCCACGAGAACCCGAGCGCGAACGGCAGGATGGCAATATGTTCCAGACGCTCCTGAGTCTACTGCCCGTCATTCTCTTCTTCGTCCTCCCCATCATCACATCGCTGTTCTCCGGAGGAAGCACCACACCGTCGCAGCCCTCAGGCCCCCGTATGGTTTATGACAATCCTCTACACCCATATACCGAACAACGAAAGACGCCCAACCTCAACGTCGACTACTATGTGAACCCTGACGAGATCGCCACATACTCGGACGGCAAGCTCAGCAAGCTCGATCGCACAGCTGAAGTGAATCTGATAAGGCACCTGCGCACCGAATGCGACAACGAAAAGATGTACCGACAGCGACTGAGGGAGGCTGCCCAGGGGTGGTTCTACCAAGACCCTGAGAAGATGGCACTTGCGGAGACGTATACGATGCCCTCGTGTGAGCGACTACAGGCTCTTGGGGTCAGTCGGTGAGAAGGCGCAGAAGCGAAAGAGTTTCAGCGGCAATAGGATATGTTCTGTTCTTGTATGAGATGAGGCTGGGAGTTGGCGTTGTGGTATTTTTGGGATTGCATGGTGACGAGAATGGGTTGGAGAGCTGGACGCAGCACATAAAGGAGAGCCAAGACGCTCATAATCAGACAATTCGCGGCGTGCCAGAATTCAGGGATGCCGAGATCAAAGCACTACTACTCCCTATGAACTGTATATATCTCTTGCGCAACGCATGGCTGATGTCGATAATACTTGTATACGATGGCGGGATTTCGTACGCACTAGAAGCTATGATGGTGGTGGCCACGTAGGGTTTTACGCAATAGATGTGCGAATGGTACGGGTTTGAAGTTGCACGGCTCGCGTAATATTTGATGATGTTTTGTTTGGATGTTGAAAAGGATAGATTGGATTGTTTTGGATTTTCGTTGCTGTGACTTTCCGTGCTGGTTATAGGAAGCAAGTTAGAGGGTCTAGCTGACGAAAGAGGAAAGCATACGTTGCCTCATTTCATTGCCTCATTTCATTGCAAGAACATTCAGAGGAGCTTTCAGGCAACGAGTTCTCGGATCTCGAGTTGCGCCGTAGATATTCTCAGCTCAGCCCACTATAATGTTAGTACCTAGTACCTCGCTAGTATACGTCATCTTATCCCCATTACGGACGATGTGGCTGGATGGGTTGGTAGGCAACCGAGTTTCGACATGTTAGACCTCAGCCGTCCACGCAAGCCGGGTGTTGATACCTACCTAGGTAGGTATATGTGCCTCATATACCTGGCATTGTCCATCTTGAATCTCAAGTGCCAGATTTTTGGCGCAATTTCCCACCTAAACTCTTGCAATGCTAGTCGTATAAATGTGGCATCTCCCACTATAACCTCCCACTAGAATCCCAACCCTTTGTTTTCGACTTTGATGCTGGATACCCTTTCTCATAATAAGTTCTCAATATTCCCGAGGATCAATAATTCTCGACTACTTTGAATTAAATTCTATGAATACTCGGGTATATATGCATTACATCCAGCGCTAGGTACGGATACCTACATGCACAGTAAACCCCGACCTCTTGCATTGCACCGCCACACTAATCAAAGCGGGACCGAGCTGTGAGTGACCCAGCCAGTGACGACACCGCAACCAACGTCAGCGCTCTTGAGTACCAACCAAGATCAAGCTGAATCAAAGGAAAGATCGACGCATTTAGACGAGAAAAATACGTTTTCTTCCCGGAAAAAAAAAAACGAGATTTACTGGCCTTTGCGCTGCCGAAAGATCCCATGGATTGACCTTTTGACATCTCCTAGCTGCTTCCACGTCGTTCCCGAATCGCCAACCCCATCGGTTCTCAGCTGAGCTCCCAACCAGCTCCGCACTTCCTATCCACGACTTGTTAATCGAGTGCCCTTCCGCGAATCCCCTTGATGATCACTCGAAAGCCTCTCCCCGAGAACTCTTCAGCAGCTTCGAGCCCGAACCCCGCGGTACGAGATATGCCGAATAATCCGTGGGCAGACGGCCCAAGTGAGAGTGGGTGGGAAGAGGTCGGCCGGAAGCGTGAGGCGCAAGCCGCGTCTACAAATGAGCCCAATCCTCAGGCAGTGCCGGCAGTGTTAAGGCCAGGCGCTGCTTTTGCGACATTAGAGGAGGAGGAAGAGAAAGCGTGGGGCGAGACGAGAAGCCAGGCGGGAGACGGCCAAGCTTACTACAGTGCTGCTCCCGCAACTTCGAAGCCGGGAGTTGATCGAGCGTTGACGAACCCGTTTCTGCGGAAGAAGATCCCCCAAAACCAGGATGCGAACTTGAACGAGCCCTTCTCGAAGCTGGGGCTTACGGAGCCCAACAGCACCAACCCTTGGCAGCCGGCCATTGACGCTCAGAACTTCACCTCCCCTCCTACACAACCTGTTCCGAGCCTGATGGACGATGGCGTCAAGGACCCTTGGGCACGGACACCTCAAGACCCCCGCTCCAAGTCCCCGGCTTTGATCTCATTACCGTCGGGAAGGGAGTCGCCGGCCTGGGATGAGAATACACTCGGGAAGAATGACAATAAGCCCCCAGTACCGCCGATGAAACTCTCAGAGGAGCTCACCGAAGACACTCACGTTTGGGATGATATTGGTACCACAGATAAGGGAAAGGACAAAAACAGGCAAACTGACGGTGCGGGAGCAGCGACACCCGATGACTGGAACCTGATAGACGCGGAGCCCTCAGTGAGCAGTTCCAAGGATAAGGACGAGGCTTTATCTGCAAAGCCCGCGCTCCCGCCCAGACAACCGACAGAGCCTTCAACCTGGAGGCCATCGAGGGAGCCCGTGGATGGAAAATCAGAGACCTACCAAGTGAAAAACATTAGATGGCACGACACGAACGCCTCAAAAAACCCGCGAACGTCGCCCATCCTCGTACAGAATGCCAACGGGCCCTGCCCCCTGGTGGCCTTGGTCAACGCCCTTACCCTAACGACACCCGCCGATATAGAGGACACAGCCCTGGTGCAGATTCTCCGCTCCCGAGAGCAGGTCAGCTTGAATTTGCTGTTAGATGCTGTGTTTGACGAGCTCATGTCCTCTCGGCGGACGAGCTCTGAGGATGCCCTGCCTGATGTAGGAGATCTCTACGCCTTCCTACAGAGTCTTCACACGGGTATGAATGTCAATCCGCGGTTCATCCCCACGCCTAGCATGGTAACAGCTTACAAACGCACGTCTTTAACCCACCTTCACCCAACGGAGCGAGGTGATCTCATCCCCGGAACGTTTGAGAACACCGCGGAAATGGGTCTATATGCCACATTCTCAGTTCCTCTGATTCACGGGTGGTTGCCGCCAAAATCAGAGCCCGCGTACGACGCACTGGAAAGACAGGCCGCATCATACGAGGACGTGCAAAACCTGCTGTTCCGGGAGGAGGAGCTTGAGCAGAAGCTCTCGGACACTGAGTTGGGCCTCTCCGAATCCGAACAGGAATTGTATCAAGACATTATCACTATCAGGGGATTCTTGGAATCGTCGGCTACACAGCTGACACACTGGGGGATCGAAGTTATCGGCAAGGCCATCCGACCTGGCACATTCGCCATCCTGTTCCGGAACGATCACTTCAGCACTCTCTACTGTCATCCTCAGACGATGCATCTTCTCACGCTAGTCACCGATGCAGGGTATAGGAGCCACGAGGAAGTCGTATGGGAAACGCTGTCCGATGTTAACGGTGAGAGGACCGAGTATTTGTCTGGGGACTTCCGGGTGGTTGGATCTGGCGGTGCCGGTCCTTCGACGAGCGCCGGAAATTATTCCCGCGATGATGGCGGCGAATGGACAACGGTCCAGGGCCGACGGGGTAAGGCACGCCAGGAAGATGATGAACCACCCATGAGCCCGAGTACCGAGCAGGAGGATCGAGACTTGGCACTTGCGTTGCAGCTCCAGGAGGAGGAAGATGAGAGACACCGGGCTGAAGAGGCAAGGCGACGAAGGGAGAGCATCCTCTCAGAGCAATACATTGAACAACAGGCTCGGCAGCCGGGGCCTGTGAACCGTGAAGGGCGAGGAGGTCGGGGCGGTGCTCGAGGTGGAGGCGTTACCGGTGCGGGCGGAGGCGCGGGTGTCGGTAGAGGTACAAGCGGTCTTGTTCCTGGACGGAGCAGCTCTACGAGCGCTACATCGACTGCTACAGCCGGCGCGGCACAGACGCCGTCCCGTTTCTCCCAACAGGTTGTCCGATCGCTCATCCCGCCGCAACGACAAGGCGTAACCCGACCGGCTGAACAGGGAGGCGAGGAAGCTCCCCCATCCTACGCGGAGGCAGCCCAGGGTGTTGCGTACCAGCCGCCCATGGGACACCCAAGCCACGCGGCTAGCAGCTCGGGGGGGTCGACGCAGCCGACAGGACAGCGACCGGCAGGCCAGTCTGCAGGCAGACGGCCAATGCCGGCGGGACCAAGGCAGGGGGCTGGAGGCAATGGAGGGGGACAGACACAAGGCAAGGAGAGGGACTGTGTGGTGATGTGATTCGGAGGAGTTATGGAATGGAGCTGACGGAACAGAGAGAATCGCATCGTGTTAGATGTATTTGATGATTTAGATTTGGAGTTTTATGGGCAAGACACAGGGACCTTGGGGCGAATGTTTGGGGTTGAGTGGGATATTGGCTGAGAGCATCATAGGAGCTGATGAACAGGAAATATTATGAACCTCGACTTTGTGGATGATGACTCGACTTGCCGGTTCTTGTGTATACCTAGTAATCACTATGTGAGTTGTGACTGGTTCCGGATGATAGTTTACCCTATTGGACGGAACAGAGAGGATCTGCGTTTTCGTCAACGCAACGGGCGCAAAAGAGAAAAAGTTGGGTAATTTCGAAGCTATCTTAATCCAACGCTCTACCCGAGAAGCAACGATTTCATGATGAATGAACTTCGCATGTCGCTGTTGAAATATGAGGCAAACATGATGCGATAGGATTGACGGTAATTACTAAGTGCAGTCGACAAGATAGAGACTAAATGGGGTAGGCGGTGACAGAGGTCAGAACTTTGGTCGCTGGGCAGCCGGTGTTGATTGACATCATGGACTAGGGATGGAATCGAACTGAACAAGAACAGCAGTATTTTGACAATCCAGACCCTTTCATCATTCCTCCCCACTCCAATGTCGTGAAACGAGTTTATCTACAGTTTATTCTTCTCTATTGGTAAAGATTCAATACCGAAACCCGAAGACCCCGGGATTCAGCATCCACATCCCAAGACATGGTTCTCATCGAGGGGTGGCTCCCACCTACGCGGGAAAACTACGACCTCATCCTCAAGATCTGGCAGATTGGGTATCCAGTCGTAAGTCACCAAAATGTAACACATCTCCGAGAAACCCTGCTAACCCTCTGGTGGTGGGACTAGTTCTGCTCATTACAATGGCCTATCAAATGGTATGGCATGGGGAAGACTTCGGTCACAAGCCGATTCAACCTGCCGGGCCGCCTGGGGTGGTTCACGATGGAGTCGCCGGGTTTCTTGACGTTACTGTATCTCATGAAGACGATGCCTGAGAAGTATGGGATCGACGACTTGCCCTGGCAGAACAAGGTGCTCGCTGGTTTGTTTGTGAGTTCTCGAGCCCCAATCGTCCCCCTCCTTTCGCCCCCGTTCCCCTCCTTTTACCCCCCCTTTTGTCCTAGTCTTGTTGGCTCCCGCGTTGACTGCCGTTGTGAGGGGAAACCGAGGTGATCCAAACTGGGAACGCCTCGGAAACGGGAGGAGAGGCGGGAACTATCATGGATGCATCTGTCTTGTCAAGTGTCTAAACTAACGTGTGTCTAGGTGATTCACTACTCATACCGTGCCGTCATGTTCCCTTATCTGCAGCCCTCCATGTCACCCCTGCATATCTTGGTGTGGGTTGCCGGGCTCAGTTTCCAGATCTTCAACGCGACCTGTCTGGGTTCCTGGCTCGCTGCCTACGGTCCAACTACCGAGGCGGCCTGGGCTGCGCAGTCGCCCGTCCCCCAGTTCGTCGCGGGCATCCTGATCTTCTACCTGGGTCTCTCGGCCAACTTCTTCCACGACGAGGAGCTCCGGGATATCCGGCGTCGCGAGAAGGCCCGACAGGACCGCGTCAGGCGGGAGCAGGGAGGCCAGGAGAAGGGCGTGGAGAAGCACTACCAAGTCCCGCAGGCGGGCCTGTTCAGATACATGCTGTATCCGCACTACTTCTGCGAGTGGATAGAGTGGGCGGGGTTCTGGATGGCGGCGGGATGGGGGTGCGCGCCGGCGATGGCGTTTTTCGTGAACGAGGTGTTTGCTATGCTGCCACGGGCTGTGAAGGGGAGGCGGTGGTATGTGGAGAGGTTTGGGGAGGACAAGGTGGGAAAGAAGTGGGCGGTGATTCCGGGGATTTGGTGAGGGTGGGAGAGAGAGCGGGATGGGAGTTTGGCTAACTATTCGGCACCTACTGCTTAGCTACGAAGTCTAGGCAGCTTCTGTCTAGGGCGGGTTGTGTAGAAGGGCCTAGACTTGGGGTGGGAATCGGGGTGAAGGAAGAAGGTGGTCTCGTGATATCAGCGCGGGTGTTGGTATTTGATGGGAAGACTAGGTGAGGAGGAGTTGGTGAGGACAAAGGGCTTGAACATCAACAACCGATGTCAGGAGCCGAGATGGTCAACCATGTATGAACTACTGATGTGTATGTGTGTCGATATTATGGAGATGGTCGGCGGTGTTTGGGATGTCTGGACTACTAGGTAGGGAGGAATGACCATGATATCGTTCGAGAACGACTTGACTCGCCAAGGGCAAGCCACGTCTATTCGGGGAAAAAAAGAAGAAGACGATGGGCGGGTCAATAAAACGAAGCCAACACAGCGCTATAAGCAAGCACGGATCACTTGCATGCGGGAGATTTGAATAGTATGCGGAGAATATAACGTCTTGGTAGTAGGTGAGTCTCTACTATAGAACCCGTTGCCGACTTCATCTGCCGACCGTTTCTTGGCACTGACCACACAAGTCGCAACACTCCAACAGACCAAGCCTCTGATTGGCTACATCTCCATCTCCATCTCCTCCCCCGACTTTTGCCCCAGAAACTTGTTCAACGAAGATGCCTCGAAATCTGGGGTACAGGGAACCGGGCGCGATCCCGATTGTTAATCGTCTTATTATTATGGACAGACGGAAGGCGACCCGCGAAAAATGAAAAAAAAAAGGGCGTATAATCTGGGGAAGGGTGAAATCTGGGGTTCGCTTCCGTGCGGCCGGAGCATCTCACAATCTCCATCCTCGAGGCTCTCTCGCTCTCACGACAACTAACCCAGCCTTGTTTACCCCCCTTTTCTCCTTCCCCCTCTTCCCCTTCCTTCCCC
>JABFFI010000461.1:0-29807 GCA_013623725.1 Fusarium robinianum | reverse complement strand
GCGCGACCGCCCTCGAGTTCCGGCGTCGACGCCGTCGCAGCGCGGTCCCCTGACGTGGGTGCATTTGTCTTTTCGGCTGTGCTGTCCCCGCTCGTGCGGCTAGATAGGCGGGATTCTATGTATTCCATCCTTGAATGATTAGTCGCGGCGGTGTAGGGCGCGCGGGCAGGGGCGGTGCGTACATGTGCCTGTCGTTGAGGTCGCGCAGGACCCCGGTCTGATGCGTGAAGCGGTTCGCGACGCTGCTCAGCGGCGTGTCCTTCTCCTCCGCGGCGTCTGGATCTCGTGGAATGAGGGCGCGCTCGGTGTTGGGTTCGTCGTCTGGGCGGGTGGTGTTACTGAACCCGACGCCTCCGCGGAGGCGGCTCCTTCGCGCGTTGCGCAGTTTGAGGACTGCTGCGACGGAGGTATCGTCGTCATTGTCGCTTTCGGCGCGAGGTTCGGGGGTTGGTTGGGGAGTGAGGTCGCGAGGCTCGGTGGCAGATGTCGTGGGTGTTGGCTTTGACGGTTGGTCGTTATCGTCTTGGTCTGTACGTTGGCGGTATGCTGCTTTTCGCTTCTTGCCGGGGCGGAAGCGGATTGTTGTTTCGGGGGGTTGTGTAGGTGTAGGCGTGGATTCCATTGTTTCGAGGTCTATGCGAATGTTGGATGCGAATGTGACTTGTTATGGCTGTGTTGTGTGTGTCAGGTCGGGAGGCCGGGATCGAGATGTTTGCGATGCTGGAGGAAAGACGAAAGAGGAAGAAGATGGGTGACATCAACGGACAACCCGTGTCTCGATTGACTAGGTATCTATCTTATCGGGGCCGTATCCGT
The DNA here is from genome assembly GCA_013623725.1 of Fusarium robinianum. Lineage (NCBI taxonomy): Eukaryota > Fungi > Ascomycota > Sordariomycetes > Hypocreales > Nectriaceae > Fusarium > Fusarium robinianum. The sequence goes on along the minus strand of JABFFI010000461.1, from coordinate 28,991 downwards.
AGATTAACCGACATCCCACCTTGCCCCTCTGAATTGAACCATGTCCATCCGCTCTTGGAATCCACCTCACTCAGCCTGTGTTAGTCCACTGATGGTAACTGAGCAAGATGACGAAACGAGTACGACATAATTCAATGTTGAAACGTGCATGGGAGAGTAACTGACAACTTAGATAGGTTTATTTTGTTGCCCATGGTGGAGTTGTCCAAGGTCTGTTGAGATGGATGTTCCCATCTTGAACGCTAAACTGATGTAATACAGGTGTCGGCTTTCGGTATCATCCACCTACCACCTAATCGTGATAAACAAGAGAACGCGAGATCTAATATTTCCGTGACAAGATACTTCACCCGAAAAAGAGCCAATGAGTATGGTATATCGGGATGGTGTAGAAATACCCCTGATAACAAGGTCAAACTTCCTTGCACATCTGGATCCCCCAGGCCCCCGTCGTTGACATCTGCGCAGGTCGAGGGTGAGGCCCAGGGCAGCGAGGACGTCCTGGACAAGTTCCTCCAAGACGTAGATAAGGGACCGAGGCATGCTCGCGTCGTCCAGCTCAGCCAAGAAGATCGAGACGTGGTAGAAGGAGAAGTCAGCTTCGAGATCCGACGCTGAAGCTGTATTGGTACTGAAGACCACCATGATAACGCCTTGTACTCTACGCTGTATAGAAAACCACCTATGAACCAAACCCGTCACTCAGAAACCCCTTCCTCGCCTCTTTATGACGGGCTTCTTGACCGCTCCCTGCGTGACAAACTTTTTCCCGTCTGAACCGATCGGGTTCTTCTTCTGCGTCTTCTCAACCTCGAGTTGTTTGCGATCCTCCTCCCTGCGCTTGTCCTCGGCCATCTTAGCCTCAATCTCCATCTTCCGGTTGAACTCTGTCTCCGTGATACGCTTCTCCCGCATGGAGTAACCCTTCTCCTTGACGGAGTAAAAGACGCCTCCTAGGTCAGCGAGCCAGTGCGGATCAACGGCCGTGACGGTCGAGACGTATACCTTGGAGGTGAGGATGAGTTCGTGATACACGATATAGTCCGGAGGATGCCCGGCGTAGAGGGCACTCGTAGGGTGCAGTTGCACGCCTAGATTTGTGCGGAGGTTGATGTATTCTCCCGAACCCTTGTACTTGGCGGCTTGGTGGTAGTAGCCGGAACAGATGCATTTGCGGATAATGTCCCAATCCATCCCGCAGCTGATGAGCTGCATCTTCTGCATTCTGATAATGTCCAACAGCTGCTCGCGGATCTCCTTGGCTCGCCTCAGCGACTTTGGGTGTAGGAAGTGCTTGATACACCATCCATCCGAATGCCCGTTCGACTTCCACGCAGAGTACACCTGAAGATAGGTCAAGTGATCCGACTCATGGACCCAGAACTTTTCGCGCTGGGCATCGGCTTCGTCTTGCCGTTCCTTTGGCCTGTAAAATACGTTGGGCACCGAAAGCATAGAAACAATCGTGATCATCTCCTCGCTGCACCCATATTCTTCGGCAGTGATGAGAAGCTTGGATAGGGACGGGTCCATGGGGAAAGCGCTCATCTTCCGCCCCAATTCCGTCAGCTCACCCAGGTTGTCTAATGCGCCAAGTGCCCAGAGATCGAACATTGATGTTGTGATGGTGTCCTGTGGAGGGGGGTCCATGAAATCGAAATCCAGGAGGTCCTTCACTCCCAGGGATTTCAACATGAGGACAGTATTAGCAAGGTTGGTACGCTGGATTTCCGGGATGGTCTGCATGTAAAGCTCATCCTTAAAGGCCTTCTCGGTGAACAGTCGGAAGGCCCTTCCCGGCCCTGTACGGCCAGCACGACCAGAACGCTGCGAAGCGTTTGCCTGTGAAATGGGGGTAATTTGAAGGGTGTCCATTCCCATCTTGGGGTTGTAGACCTTCATCTTGGAATAACCGGCATCCACGACGTATTTGATACCATCGACTGTCAAACTAGTCTCGGCGATATTCGTCGCGACGATGCACTTGCGGACGCCCGGTGCAGCCCTATCGAAGATTTTGGCTTGAAGATCCGCCGGCATCTGACTGTAGATGGGCAGAATGCTCAGTTTCGGGGGGTCGTTGAGGGCGTCGAGTCTCTTTTGAATCTGCTCGCAAGTAATTTCGATATCTTCCTGACCTGTCATGAAGACCAAGATATCGCCGGCATCCATGGAAACATGGATGGCCAAAACCTGCTGGACAGCCTGATCGACGTAATCCTCAACCGGAGACCGATGGAACATGACGTCGACTGGGAATGTTCGGCCAGGAATCGTGAACTCGGGAGCGCCGCCAAAGAAGTCAGAAAACCGCTTCGAGTTCATTGTCGCAGACGTGATGATGAGCTTCAGGTCGCGTCGCCTCTGCAAAATCTTCTTAAAAAGACCCATCAAAATATCCGTGTTGAGGGCCCGTTCGTGCGCCTCATCCATGATGATGCACGAATACCTATCCAGGTCCGGTTCATTCAGTGATTCTCTCAGGAGAACACCGTCAGTCATGTATTTGATGACTGTCTCTTTGCTGGTGCAATCCTCGAATCGGATTGCATAACCAACAGTGCTGCCCAGCTTCACCTCCATTTCCTCGGCGACACGCTTTGCGACACTCATTGCCGCAACTCTTCGCGGTTGTGTGCAGCCGATCATACCGGACTTGCCATAGCCGTCCTCGCAAAGAAACTGAGTCAACTGTGTCGTTTTGCCGGAACCCGTCTCACCCACGCAGATGATGACCTGGTTCTCCCTAATAATACGAAGCAAGTCTTCGCGAACTGCAAAAGCGGGGAGATATTCTCGCTGCTCCCGTAGCGTCTTGCTTTGACTGAAGTTGCTCGCCCCGTCCGACTTCTTCATATGCTCGCTGAACTTGTTACCCTTGCGCTCGCTTTTCTCGATGTCGTCCTCGGCAGGCATAGGAAGTGCACTATCGCCATCCTCCTCTTTTGCGCCCATGATATTTCCCAGAGTGGTTCCGGCCATGCTGGTAGCTTGCTGTGCTTGTCTCTGTCGCTCTCGCTGCTGACGTGCTTCCTTGACAACTTTGCTACCCTTTCGACTGAAGACAGCCATATCACTCTGATAGTCTCTTACGGCCGGGACTGGCTCTAGCTGTTTGGTGAAGATGGTCCGACCATCCAGGAAGGGCGGTCTCAGGTCGTGAACGAGAAGATGAACGCGAGTCGTTTCGTTATCGTCAAAATCTGCCGCCACATCTCTTCGCTGCGCAACACCGGAAACAAGCATTCTGTTTGTCTCCCAAGCATCGTTTTCTCGCTGTCGTTGCTCTCGCCGGGCGTCGAACCTACTCGACATCTTCTCGGCGCGAGCAGACTCCTGCTGCTGGCTCTCCCATGCTGACGTCTCATATGAGGCGAATGGGTTATGCGCATCGTCTCCGAATGTGTGTCCGCCAAATTCATCGCCTCCATACCAGTCGCGATCGAGCGCCCTCGAGTCCTCGTCAGTCGCTTCGGGGGCTTGTCGTGGAGGTGTCGGCGCGTAGTGCGACTGTGATCGAGGAGTCGAGCCGCGCGATCCATCGTGAATCCGGCGATGCGGGCGCACCGACTCCAGTCGCCTTCTTTTGGGATTATACCCATCATATTCCCTTTCGTCTCCCATTTTCGCAAAGAGTCAACAATCAGTGCTTAAGGAGAAGTTCGGTTTAGTCGCGAAGCAACCTTGTCAATATAGAGGGAGTAGACCCTCAGAATGATGTTGTTCAGAGCTAGAGTCGACGAGGTTTACCCGGCAACTTTTCTTATCGATAAACCCCACTAGAATTTTTTTTGGGAGGAAATTTATTTATAGCGCCCACCATGGCAGCGCATGAGAATCTCTTGAACACCACCAAGATACCCCGACATTCACTATGTCGTCAATGATCACGGCCGCGCAATGGGTCCCTCGGGGCTTCGCGGCGCCGTTCCCCCAAAAATACACTCTAGACGAGGCCGAGTTCGAGAGGATAGCGGAACTGGCAAAGCTCCAACTGGACGACGCCGAAGAGGACCTCAAGGAAGCTCAGGAAGAGGCGGAGGAAGACACTTCCAAGGGCAAGGGTGGCCCAAAGGAGGATGACGATGCGATGAAGGTTGATGAGGAAAAGCCCGCCGAGAAGACAAAGTGCGTAGGTCGAGCGACAGACTTTCACAGAGACTGACTTAATGCGCCTAGGATCAACATCAACGATGACGACCTAAAAGAGTACGACCTAGAACACTACGATGACGACGACGAGGACGTGCCGGGCAGCGGAGAAGGAATGGGCATGTTCGGAAACATCAAGTCATTAGCCTACTACGAATCCAACAAGGAGGACCCCTACATCACATTGGACGCCGAGAAGCAAGAGGAGGAAGAGGACCGGGAGGATCTCCAGGTACTTGCGACCGACAATCTCATCCTGTCCGCCAAGGTAGAGGATGAGATGGCACACCTCGAGGTGTACGTTTACGAGGACGCGGCGGACAACCTCTACGTGCACCACGACATCATGCTGCCCGCGATCCCGCTGTGCGTGGAGTGGCTCGACATGCCGGTCAACAAGGCCGGTGTAGATAAGGACGCGACGGGCAACTTCGTGGCGGTCGGCACAATGGACCCCGACATCGAGGTCTGGGACCTGGACACCATCGACTGCATGTACCCCAACGCGATCCTCGGCCAGGGGGGCAACCCAGAGGCCGAGAAAAAGTCAAAGAAGAAGAAGAAGAAGTCTAAGAAGTCCAACGATGAGTACCACGTCGACGCCGTCCTTTCGCTGGCGGCCAACCGAAAGCACCGCAACCTCCTGGCCTCGGCCTCGGCCGACAAGACGGTCAAGCTGTGGGACCTCAACACAACCAAGTGCGCCAAGTCGTACACCTACCACACCGACAAGGTGTGCTCTCTGGCCTGGCATGCGGTCGAACCGACCGTCCTACTGAGCGGAAGCTACGACCGGACCGTTGTAGCGGCCGACATGCGCGCGCCGGATGCAAAGGCGCCCCGGTGGGGAGTAGAGAGCGACGTTGAGAACGTCCGGTGGGATCCCCACGACCAGAACTTCTTCTTCGTGTCAACCGAGAACGGCGTCGTCCACTATCACGACGTCCGCAATGCACCTTCCGACCCGACGGCCACCAAGGCGGTCTGGACGCTCCAGGCTCACGACGAGTCCGTCTCTTCGTTCGACATCAACGGCGTAGTGCCCGGCTTCATGGCCACGGGCTCAACGGACAAGACGGTGAAGCTGTGGAACATCCAGGCCACAGGTCCGTCCTTGGTGGTGTCGCGAAACCTCGACGTCGGCAAGGTCTTCTCGACGACGTTCGCGCCGGACCCCGAGGTTGCCTTCCGGCTCGCCGTGGCCGGCAGCAAGGGAACCATGCACGTGTGGGATACCAGCACCAACGCGTCAGTCCGCAAGTTCTTTGCGCAGCGGGTGCCGGAGCAGAGCGGGAAGGGCGAGGATCGCCTGGTCGGGGTGGACAATGACGATGATGAGGATAGCTCAAGTGGCGACGACGAGGGAGACAAGAAGGACGATGGCGATGATTCGATGGACGAGGATTAAAGGCGGGAACTTGGCCCGAGTTGCGCCATGCCATTGACGATGAAATCGCAGCGCACAGAGCTGAGATCCCTCCTCGCAAGGAAGACGTTGGATAGGATTAGATGTCTCAGCCGGGGCTGCGGTGACAGCCAGAAATCATGCCGTGGTCAGCTCTCATCGGAGTGGCTTTTCAGGTGTCATTTTACTTGAACGCGGCAACGCCGTCGCACGGGGATAGTGCCAATTCCGGGATGAACTAGAGGGAGGGCGGCACGGCTCCTCGCCTCCCAAAAATGAACCGATACATATGAATACGTAGATAGATAAAGGGCAATGTGAAGGGAAAAGCAATCATTCTAAAACATCACGAGCCGTCTTGGGCCACTAGGCCACAAGGCTGAGCGCATTGAGATTCCCCCTGTGTTCCTGGAGAGCAATGTGAGGACACGGCATGCACTCTGTACTCCGCAGATCAAACATTTGAGGCGATGGTTCGCGCGTGGTGGATTGATCGATTGGTTCATGTGCCCGTCCCCCGTTGAACTGGTGGATGAAGTTAATTGCCAGCATGAAATCATTGCGTCTAGGGGGCGCACGAGAGAGGGCGTGTGGCTCAGTCAAGCACAATATCGTACGTACGCCCACAGACACTTACACCGGCAGTGCTCATTTCATTTGCAGAGTAAATTAATTAAAAAATTGCAAATTTTCGTTGTTTTTCTCGTTCCTGTGCGCTGAATGACAAGATCACGAGAGCGTGGGCGCTGGTGCCAGACCTGGGCTTATGCATCACAAGGTGGTGCGAGGTGCTGGGTCGAGTTGGAGAGAAGATGAGCAGTGACCATTCTCTCCAACCTCGTCAATCGACAACGGGGAAGGACGGCGGATCGTCCAATCCCAGAAATACTACTCCGTACCTGAGTGAGGGAGCCGGGGAGGGAGAGGGTGGCTTCCTCCTTCACAAGCGGCACTCCTGTTGTTCCTCTTGGTCTCATAACGTCTCCCGCCCCCCCCCCCTTTTCCCCTAGGTAGAGGAACTGAGGATGGGAAACTGGATGGGGACAAGGTGGTGAAACCTCTAGCCATGCGTTTCTCGCTAGGCGTCAAAGTTGAATTGCTGACCCAGCACTCGAGGGGGAACCCGAACATCGAGTGTCTTGCTCGCTGTCTCTGTTCCTCTTGGCTTTTCGATATAAGTCGTAGCAAGAACCCGCTAGCGCAGGCACCGTGGAGGGAACCCCCGTCTTCGCCACCAGGGCCTGAAACAGGAGCGGATGGCAAGGGCTTCAACACATGGGCCCAATCAAGACGGGCCGGTTGTTTCTCAGCGGGATCAGCCATGGTGCCGATAGCGGGTGATGAGCAGTTAGGTTGACGTGGGTTTGAGAAGGGATGGCCAACCACGATGATGAACGTGCCGACTCTGGGAAGCATCCGAGGGTTGGATCAATCTGTTCCTGACACGTCCATGCTCCAAAGGTTCGTTCTGCCTGGCTCTGCTGAGAGAATGCCCTGTGATGAACGAGGGACCCCAGATAATCGGACATGTCGGGAGGGTAGCATTGCCTCGTGGCGGACGGGAGGCGCGCGCGGTGATGATTCTTATCACACGGACTGTTCATCCCGTTGATTTCTCATCCCCAACCAGTTCCCAGGCACCGATTTGTGTGTCCAGTTCATCAGGCCAGGGACATTGGTGGTGGGTCGTTGAACTGATGCAAGGCACGGATACCCAAGCGGATTCAATAAAAATCAGTCAAAAAGTCCAATGCCGTCTTCCAGGATGTGCGTTGGCAGTATTGACAACGCTGGCTACAACTAACAAGGCGGGGAGCGAGACAACTCATCACCGCCCGTCCGTGTCGGCCCAGCCAAGCTGTCAAAAGGCGTGGGTGTTCTATTGAGTGCTTGCAGCTCGCATCCCGCCCCCTGGCGAATCGAGCCAACTGGTTGTGTGATACCTCTCGCAAGGCCGGTCCGCTCATCAGGAACTCATGACTGGCTAGGCTCGGTAGCGCGCGGGTCAAGAAAAGTCAGTGAATGGTTGATGACCATCTGATGGTGGAGGGTGGAAGCGAACGATGAATGGGTGAACACGGAGTACTACTCCAGAAAAGGTGAGAGGATGGGTACCTTAGTCAGAAGGACCAACATCAACCGTGCGATGAGGCTTGCAGCTGGAGACCACTCGCACACGCAACCTGCGGGCCACAAGAAAGGCCGCACCACACACACACACAAGGACGGGAGACAAGGGAAAGACAAAAGGGGAGTAGCAAGGTCACCATTTTGGCGAGGGATGCGAAGAAAATGGAAAGAAGGACGAGAGAGAAAAACAGACAGGCGGTGCCACCGTGGCCACGCATGATGTGATGCATCTGTACGACGAAGATGTGCAGAACGTTTCTTCAAGATATCGCCGGTTTCCAGACCCGGATTTATGTTGGACCAGGACGGCCAGAACCTTCCGAAGCCATAGCAGTGGGTGGGAACAGTGGCACCGTCTATGGGGGAGACAAAGAACTTTTTTTTTTTTTCTTTCACATTTCTGTTGTTAGTCGGGTCGGGAAGTTGGTTTGATTCATTCTCTACGGACGAGATCGGATGGTTGCTTTTTTCCCCTCTCTCGCTCTATTTCTCAACTCTTTTCATGCTGAACGGAGAGGGAAGGAAAAGACGAAGCCCGAGAAAAAAGGTACCAAAGTGAGTGGAGGCGAGTTGCTGGCGAGTGGGTCTCTCACCAGGACAAGCAAGACAGGGTACCTCTTCCGCCCTCCTATTGGATCATGCCCCTCCTAGCCACTCCACCACTTGGCTCCAAAAAACCCACGTTGGCGCGGAGCCAGGTGCGCTTCTTTTTTGGAGCCTCTAGCCAGGGGGGAAAGAACAGGGAAAGAAGGCATCTCCAGCCAATGAGAGCGCAATACAACAAGGACAAGGGGTGTGGAATACTCACCAACCCATGTCGCTCCCAAAAAGAGCGCGGCACCAGGGGACCGGGCTAGCCGTTAGAAACGGTACGTACCACTGCTACGCACTGCAAGGTTGGTCTCTCACTCCAACCTGAGAGACTGCGTGCTAGTCAAAAGCAAGAAAAAAAGAAGGAAAAAAAAAAGGCCCTTGCCCTGTTGGTGGACACTGAGTGGTCTTAGGCGACAAGGGGCCCTGAATGGGAAGGATTCCCCCATTATCTTTTGTTTCGTCCCCTCCCCTCCCATCTCTTGGTCAGTCTCCGTCTCCACGCGTCACCAACTCCTTCGGGGCCTCTCTTTCTCTCCTTCATCCTCCAAACCGCCTACTCTCAGCTACGTCGAAAGGCTTGCTATCTTCGATTCTTCTTTGAACGCGCCAGCCGATTCACGATCGCCGCTCCCTCCGAACGTGATCAATTTTTTGTGCGCCTCTTTTTTTTACTCTTTTTTTTTCAGACTTGGTGACTTGCTTCACCAGTCCCTTTTCGCCGTACTCGGTATATCCCCCCATCGCAGGATCGATCGAAACCTCACCCCCGGATACCGACCGATACGCAACCCGTTTCGACGTTGAACGTTCCTTTGAAAAAATTCACCAGCAAAACCAGCAAGCCCGCTCTCATTTACACACTGCACAGTCAGTAGTGATCGCAACCCACTCTCACTTTCGAATTGCAACGCAACTCGCGCAACAAACCATCGGACTCCCACTCAAGAAGTTGGAACTCGAACATCCAAGGACTGGACTCCTTGTCTTACACACATCCAACCCACCCCACGAAACAAACCACCCTCTCACGAATCAATCGCAAACTTCACTCGCCTGACACCAGTCAACAAAAGATCTACCAGAACAATCCTCGGTCTTTGTCGTCTTGAGTCAGTGACACTACGCCCAACGATCCTTTACAACGAAACATCCTTCAACTTCTCACCCTGACTGCACGTCACCTGCCTTGCTCCTCTCAACTAGCAAATAAACCACCTGTCAATCAAAGAGAACAAAAAGAACAACATCATTTCCACGCAGACATTCCAGCGACAAGCTTCAATTAGTTCACCATGTCCCTCTCCCGCGCCTTCACCACCCGCAAGGCCAAGCTCAGCCTTCATAATGACTTGGGCGACCTCCCCAAAGTGCCTCAGCGCAGCAACTCTGCCCGCGACCATCGTCCACCAATCCTGCGACACAAGATCTCTGGCCCTATCCGACTAGTCCACACAACCAATATGCTATCCTACAACGCACCCGACATCCCACAGGCAATTCTCTGCAAGTCGCCTCTCGGCAAGTCGTCGCCTCTTAGCAAGTCGTCAACTCTCAGCAAGACGTCTCTGCGATCAGATGACTCCGAGACACCCTCCACTGCGGAGTCTACCCCGCCGACCAGCCCCGATGTCTCCCCCGTGAGAGAGTGTCCTGGACCCGAGCCGAACCACCTGTCAACCTATTTCATGATTCCGGAAAAGACGCAGACACTGCCCAAAATCGCCGAGGCTCCCGCCATCCCCAAGCGATCGCCCTCGCACACCAAGAAGAACTCATACGAGGCTATCGCCCGCCAACGGTCCGTCTCGCGCATGTCCAAGGAGTCCGACCGTTCCGTGTCAACCAAGGCCAGCTACACCTTCTCGCGCTCTTCATCAACATCGACTCGTGCCTCTTCAGCATCGTACGTTTCAGCCGGCCACGCGCAGAAGCCTTCCCCGACGCCAGTGACCCCTCCGGCTCCCCGGGCCTCCTTCCAGCAGCGATCACTCAAGGAGTCGCATCCATTCGGACAGGAGCTGGCCCAGGTCACTGAACTTGCCGAGGAATACGCCGCTCGGTCGAACCCCAAGGAGGACAGTGAAGATGATGAGGACGGCGAGTACATGAAGTCCCAGGGTCTTGTCAAGGTCTCGGCCGATGACTACCTTGGCGAAGTCCAGAGCCTCCTATCCAGCTTCTTCCCCGAACTAGTATCCCGCGCCAAAGCACCCGCGCCCATGTGGATCTAAGTACTTTCCTCTACCGGCCATACCGGCTCTACACTGCAATTCATTCGACCGTACATATTTTACCGACGTCTTACGACCGCAAGAGGAAAGGGGTGTGTGATGCAACACATGGGTAGGAGTGGTGGAACAAAACCTCACATGCTGGATCATCAACCCAGAAACATCGTTCTCTATTTATTTTCTTGTCTCTTTGTCACGTCTGTTCTGAGTGTGGTTCTTGGGAGGAAAGGACTGAAATGATGGAATACCAGCGATTGCGGCCAACGACATGGCTGCATGCTCTCACACGCTGGATACGGCAAGGGCGTTCGAGTTGGGATGGGATACCTTTTATTGTTTCTATTTTCACGATGTGTATCTTACGATGTGGATATTAAACCCCCCCACGCCAGAAACGGCAGCACATTCCTTATGATATGTTCACACTCATGTCTCTCCCGTCGCCTGTGATTTGATGATGCCTCATGTGTGAAGTTGATGAATCTTACTGTACCGACTCTCTCACCTAGGCTAGGGTACAGTGAGGCGGTAATCTTGGTGAGATGAAACTATTTGAAACGTTTCAATCAATCACAGTTGCTATGCGCATCTGCGACTCAGATCCTTCGTCCACATCCCCTGCATCAACGACATGGGCAGCCGGTCTACCTGAAACCGGCAATTCTTCACATTGGAAACTCATAGTAGTAATGGGATTTTTGTTTTTCTTCCTAAAAAATTCCCGCAGTTTAGTAGCCTTTGGTAGAGATAGACTTTTGCTGGGTTTTTTCTCGGCGGCGATTTATCTAATATTTTGTTTGGTTCCTGGCTTCTTGGCTCGATGATGGACCTGAGCTTATTACGTCCCAAGGTGGGATCTAATAATCAGGGAACCCATTTTAATAGACTTTCGGGCGGTTATGTCAGTGGCGTTTCGATTGGTAGCGGCGCTGCAGGTCCGGGAAAACAGAGTTGAGGTTAGTAAAGCCAAAAAAGTGTTTCATTTTGATGTTCTGGAAACAAGTTGAGGTGTAGGGTAGGTGACAGGAGTTGTAAGAGATTTGACTTGTGAGTTGTGGAATTTGGATTGTCAACAACACCAAGACCAAGTTGTAGTTTCGGAATTTCTTGTCGATGCATAAGGTAAAATCGAAAATCGGTATTTCGAGGCTCTATATACTCGACAGAACAAGTATCTTTCCGAAGTGGGATGCTGATCTTGTTCCCCAGCCTCGACAACGATTTTTTTTTAAATCTGCATCTCTCACAATCATCACCTTGAACACCGAATAGCATCATTTGGCAGCCATGAAACCCCCTCGCCTCAGCCAAACCGCCATACTCACTGCCCTCCGCGGCCAAACCCTCCGCATCCCCAACCTCAAAGCCCTCTTCCCCCCCTCCTGGCCCTCATCCCACCTCAACCCCAAGCACCACGCCCACATCACCCCCATCATCAACTCCGCCATCGACCGCATGTCCCTCGCCCACCCCCTGATCGCCCACCGCAAGAACGACGACGTCGCCCGCCTAACCACCCTCTGGTACCCCCACGCCTCCCTCCCCCGTCTTGAGTCCCTCGCGCTCTACACCGCGTGGCTGGTGTGCTGGGACGACGTCGTGGATGCTAACGAGGGCGTCTTGGCGGTGGACTTTCACCGCGCTGAGGAATGGCGACGTCGGACGCTCGAGAACGTCCGCGTGGCTCTGGACGAAGGAGGCGTGCCGGGTCAACAAACCGACGACCCTGTGGATTCCGCGTTCCAGGACTTCGGGACGCGCTTCAGCCAGACGGCGCCGCTGGACCAACGCCGCGTGTTAGCGGATGAGATAGAGTTCTTCGTGGCGAGTTGTGCCCGAGAGCAGCGGCTCCGCTTGGATCGACAGATTCCGGACTATGAGTCGTACATGGCGATGAGGATCGGGACGGCCGGAGCAACAATGCTGTGCAGCCTAGTGCCATACGCGACGCAGGAGGCGGCACTGGTTCCGGGCTTGGAGGTGCGTCGGCTGTGGAGAGAGACGAGCGTGATAGTGAGTTTGTTGAACGATCTGCTATCGCTCAAGAAGGAGTTGCGGACAGAGTGCGTGATCAATGCGGTTGCGTCGTTGATGGAGGAGGGTAAGACGTTGGATGAGGTGGTAGGCGAGGTCGAGGAGAAGATGCGTCAATCAGTACAGGAGTTTGACGTCACAGCGGCGTGGTTACTCGACCAAGCTAAAGGCGACGAGGAGCTGACTAGAGTGACGAGGAGACACATTGACGGGTATCGAACCATCGTGACGGGCACGTTGGAGTTCACGTCGGTGACATCCTCGCCAGTGACATCGAGACTAGACGCTGACTGCGAGCAGGTTAACATCTCCAAGGTACAATATCTCCAAACTCCTCCGGGAAGACGGATCATTAGAAATTACTCTTTGATTCTGATCTATGCGCCCACCAAAACAATTGCGAGTCTTTTTTTTTTTTCGTCATCTGTGTCCCGGTCTATACATCGCTGCATTCTGTACCAAACTCGTACATTCTCATATTGAAACGCGCCGCCTGCACCAGATATTACCCAAGTTCTCTCGCTCATGTATCCAAGTTCGCCCCGAAATTCCAAAACCCCAGATTCCCCCCCGCCACCGTGTGTCCCCGGGTATGCAAACGTATGGCCGCTCTATTGTCGGCGATCAAATGATTCCACAGACTTGACTAGGTCTGTGATTGTGACGATCTGGTAGCCCTGGCGCTTAAGCTCGGGGAGGACTATGCGCAGCATGGGGACTGTCCATGATCTCCGGTCGTGGCATATTATGATGGCTCCGGGATGAGCCATGCTGAGTATGTGTTTGGCATTGATATCCGGGTACGGGATCTGCGGATCATGCGGGTATACACTCCCAAGCGTGATACGGAAGCCCTGATTCCCTAGGAGGTCCCGCATTCGCCAGTTGAACACCCCAGAGCCTGGTCGGAAGTAGTTGTTGGGGAGGATCTTGCCCTCGGCCTCGTAAGCCTCGGACAGCATCGCCTTGACCAGGTGAATCTCCTCCAATAGTTTCTTATTGCTCAATGACATAGATGGCTCGTCATGCATGGCATGGTTGCCCAGCTCGTGACCATTGCGGACCAGCTTCCTCAGCTTGTCCTGGCGGCCGTCGACCTGGGACCCTATGACGAAGAAGGTCGCGTGCGCCTCGTTCTCGCGCAGGAGCTCCATGATCTCGTCAGTATGTGCGGACGGCGCATCGTCGATGGACAGGGCGATGATCTTCTGGCTGGTTGTCTCCTCGAAGAGGACGTCCGGGTACTTCCGACGCAGCCAGCCGATGAGGTAGCGCGGAGGCTTGTAGACGCAGTAGGCGGAGTAGAATGGGAAGATCAGGAGGCCTACGAGGGCGACGAGGGCGATGAGGGTGGCCATGCGGTTGCGCCTGACCCTGCGCCGGAGGGTGGACGGCAGGCGGAAGAGGGTGGTGATTCGGACCATTGGGACATGAGGAACTAGACGTCGAGGCAGCCGTGGTACCCACAGGAGAGACTGCGATGTCCGCGCATGCTCTCCGAAAGGCCGTCAAGACGGAGAGGGGTCGTCGTCGTCGCAGTCGTCTTCGGGGGTCGGGAAGCCTTGGAGTTTTCGTGAAAGCCTTGTTGTGATGCGAGGTGAAGGAGGTGGAAGTGAAGAAAAAAAGTACAAGACGAGAATGCGAGAAAGGAGTTGCTTCGCTAGCTTCATCATGGCCACACTTTCTTGCAGGGTCCGTTCGCTTGCACCCGCGTCAAGACCCGCAGCGCGTCAATACTGGCCAGTCAGAGCAGAACTGGCGGAAAGCAGAAGCGCGGCGCTTCGGCCTAAAAGTGGCCCGTGCACTAGGCTGAATGTCACATAGCCCAGTGGCACAGGTGGCGCTTGCATACGAACCCTGTCTATTCTCAAACGCTCGGCCAATATCATGGCCAACACCCATGAACAGAGTCACAGGGTGCAGGGATGGTGGCTCTCGCGGTTGGGCCCAAATTTGGCACCCAAGCGCGCCTAGTGCTGGCGATCACCAACCGCAGCAACGCGGCATAGCGCTTACGCCACAGTCACTATGAGGGCCCAAGCGATGGCGCTGTCGTTGGTCAAATTTGGGCGCGCTATGGCTGGGCTAAGTGGCTCGGGCGTGCTTTGGTTCCCGTGTGGAGGCGGTTATCCGAAGGGCAGGATGCGTGCAATTGGGCGCCTCTGGACGGGTGGCTCACCAGATCTCGATTGTACCTGAGACAAGCGTGGCCATTTGATGGTAGATGGGGATTATCGCGATGTCGATGCATTTGTGTAGATTACCATGGACCGAGTTGGGATGATAGAGTATGCGATTCTGGTATTTTGATATTGACGTCTGTATTATGTAAGATGGCCTAGATTGATGCTACTCAACCTCTTACCACTGGAAGGTACTTACGAAGTAGGTGGTTGCCCTCACCTCAATCAATCTCGCTCTTGCCCACTTCCCGAAACGAAACGGGCACCCTTCACGAAAACCTTCCTCATCACATGATGCAGAGAGAAAACATGTGACATCCCAAACGCTTGGCCGCTTGGTCGCTTGGTCGCTTGGTCCCGGATCTGTCAAAACGCACTATAGAGATCTCACGTCTCCACGCCGCCCAAGACACACTCAACTCAACCGAGTTGGCTCCCTCCCTCGGCCGGGATCTTCTCTCGAACACCCTCTCGGCGATCGTACCGACTGATGCACCACATCCCCAATTGCCCATCGCCATTGGTCGCCCTATGGCTCTACCGGCGGCAAAGCGCTTGGGAGGCTCTGGGGCACGCTTCCACCCCCCGTTAAGCTTCTCACCAGGGAGCCAAAGATGCCTCGCGGCCCACTTCCTCTCCCTGTCCCCATGCTGTTTCTGGAAGGGCAGACTCACGCGCTTAAGTCGCGCTTGCATGATAGGCAGGGATCTCAACCCTGGTTTCTTGCATCTGTGACGCTGCACGGCCACAGTCGTTGGGTTGGCTGGCGCCGCTCTCTTGTGATTGGGCCCTTTTACGCAGCCTGCCGGGGATCCCCGCGATTGACGAAGAGCTTCAGCCACATGAGCCTCTGAGGCGCGAGCTTGCTATTCCCAGTACTTGAGGCATCCCGGGGCATAGGGGTCCATGAGGCTGAAGATGGAACTGATATATATCGTGGTATGCGAACCTGGAGTTGAAGATGAATTATCAAGCATCATTGTGTGTTTCATTCATTCGTCGTGTGTTTTCACCGGCGTCAACAGCATCAACAGCGTCAACTACAGACAACCAAGAGACCAACTTAAACACATCCCATTTCCACTCCACGCCTTCAAAACTCCCCATTATCATCATGGATCGTCGAAACGATTACACCTACACTCGCCCAGAGAGCTCTAGGAACTGGAGCGAGGAGGCCGTCCGAGGCAGCTGGGAATCGAGCTACCAGCAGGCCACAGCAACACCCTCACCTCGCCCCCAAACCACAACCTGGGGAGCAGCAAGCCCAACCACGCGCGACACGAAGCAGAGAATGGTCAACCAGTGGCTCGGCCAACAATCACCTCCGGATCCCTCTACGGCCTCCTACGCCGCGTCTGACTTCACCACTCCCACAACCTCTCCCGCCATCAGCGACTCGGCGACATTTCCCTCCCGACATGACAGCTCGTACAGAGCGCAGACGGCCTCCAACGAATTCCTGAGCCCTCAATCAGCTGCCTACCAGCGGACTCAGGATAACAACGGCGCCTCGCCCTCCCGGAACAACACCCCTCGCTACCGGCCCACAGACTATCCCTCCGCTGGGTATCAATCGTCTGACCAGGACCTCTGCGGCGTCGGGGCCTTTGCGGACAATGACAGCTCGAAGTAAGGATCCGACCCCGTTTTGTGACATGTTTTGTTTGAACGGATGGATCCATGTCCATTCCCGACATGGATCGTTTTAGGTATTTTGACGCGCTTGTGCTGACCAATTGTAGGCGAAAAGTTCAGTATAAGCCACTCTCCAACTGGTTCGGCCATTGGCTGCCGCCCCAGGAGTAATAGGCCACCCATACACAACACACAACACACAACACACAACACACAACACACAACATGACACACCCAAGCTGCTCTCGCAATGGGTTCTGATGATTCACAACGGACATCCATCCATCCAAGACATAAAAAAAAAGAATACGCTGTCACGGTACTTTTCCCATTCTTCTTCTCTTCTCTTCTCTACCCTTTTTTTTACTTTTCTTTATCTTTCTTTTACCCCCAATTTCTCCAATTTCTTCTTCATTTTTTCTTCTCCTTTTTTTCTTTTCTTCTTCTTTTATCTTCTTCTTCTTCAACCCCTTTTTATTCTCTTCTAGACTTTGATTCATGATCTAATCTGAATCATTCCCTTTTTTCTTCTTCTTAATATTTACTGGGTGTTTGGGGAGGTTACAGGGGATGCTTGGTTTGGTGATTTTCTAGGGACTTTTTTTCTTTTTTTCCTTTTGGCGTTTCTTTTCGGCATGAGACATCACACGCTCGCTTAGCAAGACCTGTTGATGCAATAGAGGGGGGGGGACCTTATGATCTGTTTCACGATTTCTTTTTGTCTGGGTTTACGAGCCTCGAGTTGTTTTGTTGGATGACTTGGGGAGGATTTTCTTTACATTCGCTTCTCATCACAGTCTTGGATGACCCATTTGGTCGTTTCATTCTCTTTACGAAACATCAACTTGTTTTCCTTGTCTCCTCCGAAACCTGTCACTTTTTCTTTAACGTCTATTCCGGTTTCTTGAACCTCGTTGATTTGCTGACTCTATTGCTGACCACTCTTCTCCTTCTGCAAAGCCCCCAGAGCCTGGAGAATATCCGCCTTGAGATCCTCCAAACCCTCAACACCAATGCTCAACCTCATCAACCGCTTATCAACACCAGGATCCGTCATGGAACGCCACTCAATCAGACTCTCAACGCCACCGAGACTGGTCGCGTGATGGAATAGCGCCAGCTTGGACGGAAGCCGCTTCGCTTCCTCTCCGCTGCGCAAGTAAATAGAGAAGACGGGCCCATAGCCACGAGGCATCTGCCGGCGTAACCAGCTGTCCTCGACGGCCGCCTCAGGCTGCAGGCTCGCATGGAGAATACGCTCGACGAAGGTCCCAACCAGTGATGAAGGATCGCGCTGCTGCTCCGCCAGCCAAGCGACAAGAGCCGTGGCTGTCGCACTCTGGCGGGTGACGCGTAGCTCAAGGGTGCGTAGGGAGCGGAGACCGAGCCAGCCCTCGAGACTGCCCATGACGGAGCCGAGCAGGAGTCGATCGTCGAGGAGAGCGCGGGCCCAGTCCTTGTGCTTGGGGTTCACGGCGAGGACGCCACAGAGCATGTCGGAGTGGCCGCCGAAGTACTTAGTGCCGCTGTGCATGACGATGTCCACGTCGTAGGCAAAGGGCTCTTGCAGGGGCGGGGGCGCAAACGTCGCATCGACAGTGAGGTAGGCGCCGGCCTTCTTGGCCTTTTCGGCATAGGCGGCGAGATCGCGAGCCTCGCCGGTTGGGTTGAGGGGCGTCTCAACGTGGATGACGTCGCCGGGCTGGAGGTCCTCGACGGGGCAGTCTAGGGGAAGCTCCTGGAGGCCGGTGAGGCGGGATAGGACCTTGATGACGCCATGGCAGCCGTGGTAGCCGTCGCCGATGGCAATGCGTTTGGGGTTCAGGTGGACGAGCATGGCGTGGAAGGCGGAGAGGCCGGAGGAGTAGGTGATGGAGGGACCACCCAGGATGGAGGTGAGGACGGCCTCGAGGCGGGTGGTGTTGGGACTGCTGTCACGGGAGTAGACGTGAGAGTCGAGGGGGGCATTAGGCTGAGAGAGTTATTAAAATCAGTCGTCTATAGAAATAATTATATCATGCTGTTTTTTGGTGGTTGCATCTCGAGCAGAACCTCTTGCTCATGATTCCATGTCATGATGAACCGTGGGGGGAGGAGGCATGATGAGAACCACTCACATCAGGATTATACCACTCCGTCAATTGGTCCGGGTCATCATTATATCGAAACGTGGTGCTAACATGCATAGCCGGCGCAACCGCCTGGTGAGTCTGGATGCCATCGTCGGCGTGAATGGACCGGGACGCCAGCGAGAGTCCGGCAACGGCCTCGCGGACGGCGCCGGTGTTGGCATCCGGAGAGGCATCGGGGCCGGTCAAGCTAGCTGGGACTTTGTCGGACGCCATGGTTCGAAATACTTGAATTTTTTTTTTGAGAGATGATTGATGGGGCAAGTCTGAGAACGAGTCAAGAAGTCAAATTTGTAGTAAACTTGACCGATCCTTTGGTATTCCGCTAAGTGGGAGGGAGGTGGAGGTGAGGGGCAAAGTTCTCCTTCGGTGTGAAACTGGGTGCGAAGCGAGATAGATTGCTACGACAACGACCGGGCTGCTGGTACAGAAGTATTTGAAGGATAAGGATGACCCTGTATTATACCTCCCGCCGAGCCAAAGCCTATGAGACTAATTAATAAAATAAACTAATTGATTCACCAGAAATCGTTGAAATTCCGAGCTTGACAGACCAAAGGGCGCGCGACCACCATAGGAGCGGGGCCATGGTGACAGCACGCCATTAGCCGTTGATGGATTTGTTGTCAGAAGGTGGGTAACTTGAGTACATGTGGGCTAAGAGGCTCTCCGTCATCGGCCCAGGGGGGTTGGCTTTGCTCGACTCTTGTTTTGTCAACTTGCATAGCTCATGTTATTACCATTATGTTAGCTCATATGTTTCTCTGTCTTTCCTTCTAGCTCGCGGGACATAACCCGTCATCGGCAACTTGGTCCACGCCATTTCCTCCTCATGCTGCCCGTGTTGTCATCGCAACAGGTCTCTCTCTGTGCGTGTGTCTCTCTCTCTCTCTTTCCAGATGTCGCCAGAACGAACGTCCTTTCCTTCTTCTATCCGCACATAACCCAACGCAGAGCGCAACGAATGGGGTTCTAGCCATAATCCAAAGCGGTTGCCAGTAACGCCGGGAAGCAAACCGAAGAAAACAAGTGCAGGTATCTCTAATACATCATCGAAAGGCAAAATGCTCGTCGCGGTTGGGCCTTATTGCGTCTCCTGGCCTTCCGAGGTGACCGTCACCTTGGGTGTCGTCTGATCCATAGGGTTGAGTTCGGAGCCCTGGCCGCTCTGGGCCCTCTTGCGACCGGTCATGAGGAATCGAGACACAGCGGGCTGGGGTGTGGTTTCTTTCTCTTGCGGCTCGGAGAATTTGGAAAAGAAGCCGCGCTTCCGGGGCTGGGGCTGTTTGTGGTCGTCTAATCCGACATCTTCAAAGCCTTCCTCGGCCGTGGGAGGTTGCCGCTCGAATGATCGATCAATTGCGGACCTGGGGAGGCGAGGGAGACGGGCGGAATCGAGGCTCTGTCGAGGGGGAAATTCGGGGTTTGCCACTGGGGATCGCGCCGAGATGTCCTTTGGCCAGGGTGTTAGTCGAGTCAACCAGTTCGATCCGTCCAGTGACGACCTATGGCTGGGATAGCGGAGAGAAAAGAAATAAATAATACATACAAATGATCTTCGGTAGGAATCAAAGGATTCTCGCGAGATAGAAAAGTGCTCAATGTCGCCAACATCGCTGCGGGCGTCTGTCGAGTTCCGCGATGAGAGGTACTTGCGAGGCCACTGGGCCTTGTCCTCGGTCGGCGACGGCTATGCACATATGGTCAGTCTCTGGATGTTTCACCATGGAATGGCTCAGGAGCTGGAAGCTGTTTACCGGGAGGTAGACGCCGCTGTCATTGACGACTGTAGAGCAGGAAAAACAAGTCAATCAGCCTGGTCCTACGAGAGAATGTTGCTGCCCAGATGCGCCGCGGGCTGGTCTTCCCCTCTTCTCACCATCGCGAAAGGCCGAGAGGGGGAGGGGGTCGCGTGGCGCCCAGAATCGAGGGGAAAGCCCTCCAAATCCGTACTTACCGCTCATCTTGTATTCACCGGTGTCACGGCTCTTTGTCGTTGTCGTGCGAACGCTGAGAACTGACGAAGCCTTGGTGCCAACGGTCTCGACACGTTCAAAGCCTCGGGCTTGATCAGGGTGTTGGTTCTCATCCTGGACGACGACACTACCGGGACGGCGGGCGAAAGGGTTGCGGATAGGCATGGTGAAGGTATTAAGGCGCCGCTACTAGAGGAGGGGGGCAGAAGAGAGAAGAACAGGGAAAGAAAGGGTGAGTCTGATGTTCAAATGTGAAGAGATTGAAGATCAACGAGATGGCAAAATCTGTGTGTGCTAATGTTCAAGACGCGGAAAGATAGGTACTTAGGTAGGTAGGTACAAGGTCAATGTAAAGGGGAGGGCAGCTTGGGAGGCACGATGGGATCCGGAAAGGTCGGGGGCACGTTTAATTGATTTTGAATTTGGGAACGGAGTATTGGAAGAGGAACAGGAACAGGAAGACCACCTCCACTAGGATGGATGGTATCGGACGGGAACAGGGCAGGGGGATCTGGGGAATGGATTGATGGATGTCGTAGGTACCACCAGTAACTTTGGGGGTGATTTACATAAGACAACCAGCGAATGGGTGGATCGATATTGTGGGAAGGCGGGAGTGGCAGAAGGTGGCACGGCCGAGTCAGGGTTTTGACTTGGTTGGGTAGGTATTTGTCTTTTTTCTCTCTCGTTGTCGCCTTTTGGTCTATTGAATAGTAATATAAACGAAGACGAGAACGAGGAGGAAGGGAATGACGGGAGATGAAGAATGGGGGGGGGAGGAAATGGGGACTCGACCGGGGGACGGAGGGCGGCAAGAACGGATATTGAAGAGTCCGATGGATTATTACTTACAAGCATAACGACCTACCAGGAAACAACTCGCGCATCGACATCGACAATCATTGTCAAGCATAGCCATTCGCCATCTCCTCTCTGCCGGGGCAGTGATGCTGCATGTCAGCAGGGCATCACCAGCAGATCATCAACATGGAACTGACAAGTCAGGGCCAGCCCAGGTTCCAGGGGAGGGCTTCAACGTCTTGTTCTCGTCTATCGCACAACCTCTCTCTACGATGAAGCCGTAACTGCTCCGACCACTTACCAGATCGGACAAGCCCGTCGATCTTTTGACTTTTCGGCCATGCCGCTGTCCCTAGACATCTAGAGACTGTGTGTGTGTGTGTCGAGACACATCAAAATGGCCGGGATCAGACAGTGCGGATCGGCCTCACGGGGTCTCTGATCTGCGACACACCGAAGACTTTTCCCACTCGATCCGGCGTGGCATTTTTACCGCCTTCGGGAGTGATAAGACGCTCTGCCTTGCGGTTCCCTGCAGGATCCGTCCGTTTATGCTCATCACCACTCTTTTCCGTTCTAGGAAACCCTTATTCTGAGAGACAGACAGCCAGCTCTGCACTTTGGCTTCACAGCCATTCTACCAGCCCCGATGCCCGACGCCCGAAAGCTTGGCACGGATACTTGATGACGATGCAGTGGATGATCCCTTGACCCAGGGGCCAAGACTTGGGATCAGACGTATATACTCGTGATGGGCTGGACTGCTGGACTGATGAACTGGTGAATGTCCATCTTGTTGCCGGACCACCAACGCATACATAGCCGTGGGCCGACATCCCCTGAACACAAGTAATTACTATTACTCTCTCTCCCACGAACTCGCCGAGAGAAAGATCCCAGTAGTGAGTGGCAAGAGACCCGGGCCATCCGAGCGCGAGCCGGTGGATCGATGTTCTCCCCTCCTAGCCCCGGGCCGACGTTTCTGAGGACCCCCGCTAACAACGTCGCCCGATGTGGCCAGCCGGCCGGGATACCTACCCCATGCAGCTCGAACGACCGGGCTCCATTGACAACAACTCGTGATGAGTTTCATTGCTGGGTTAGTAGGTAGGCTGGAACCCTTGGAAAATCTAGATTCTGAATGGAGCTTTTTGAGTAGATATGTCTCTGAGATATGGGAACGTCATCCATCACAAGTTGACTCTGATGCACAAACAGGCAAGCGGTTGAAGTTGCATGACGAGACTCTCTGGTGTCACCAAACGAGACCAAACGGGACCAAACGGGACTAAACGGGAAACCTAGGTACGCCTGGACCTGGTTCTAATGTTTCTACCCGATGGATGTTTCAGTATGCGTACCTGAGATCAGAATTTGGCATCTGCAACCCGCCTTGTTTGCTCAACCATGATCCCCAGGGTCGTCACCCGGGGATCCCCAACCGCCCCGAGCTGTCTCTCCAGGTTCGTCCGAATGGGTTCACAACTACAGCCGTTTACAAACGCCTCAACGGGAACACTGAGCACGGAGGTACCTGAATCTTGAAGCTATTCCGATCTTGATGGATTCAATCTGCGGCAGACATGAATGAGCGAGCACTGCTTCATGTTCCCGCGAGCCCTGTCCCAATCCTAGACTACATACATACCTACTGAGCTGCAATATGTGTGGCAAACTACTAAGGTGCTAAGGTATTGTACCTAAGTGGCATGAATTCGCTCCCTTCTGCACGTTTGCGATATGTATACTAGGTATTGCCATGGCAGAGAATGTAGCCAAGCAACTTCTACCCCTCGAGATGAAGTAGGTCCCTCTGCATTATGTTTTCTGGTCGTTTCCCTTGCTCTGGGTCAACTTGTTACTGTTTCCTTCCATCTTTAGCATCTCCGCAACTGCCATGACAGAGCAGTCATATTTTCACCCATCGTTCCTTCCCTCGTTCAAGCACTACGTTCTTTCCTCCCCATCCCTAGGTACTCTCCGGGCGTCACCACGTGGATCTCCGATCTTTGTCCTCCCCTATCTGTATCGGCATCTCGTGCCCCCGAGTGTTGTCCTCTCGTTGCGCAGCTCACTCGCTCCCTCTTCTCCCCCTCCCCCCCGATTTTGGAACTTCACATCGCCGCAATTTTGGACCCGTGCATCCATCATCGCATGACAACGACCAAGACATCTTGAACACCGAATTCATTCTCTTTTGGGCCTGCGGCTTCATCCCTATCAAACAGATATCGTCATGGGCGCCTTCTTTGTAGGTTGGGACTTATGGCAGGAGATGACATTTGTGAGCCATGCCCTTCCAACACGTTGATCCTTCACGGGGTAAACAAACACTTTTTAATTTTTTCGAAGTTGATTAACCAGCCGAATTAATATCTAGGTTCTCGGTTGCTGCATCGTCGTCGTCTTTGCCATCGGGCTCGCTAGACTATGGTGGACGAATCGCACAACTCGCCGCCTGGAAATCATCGACGAGGAGAAGCGTGCCCGTGTCTCTGTCATGTCGCACTGCGGCATCGACGCCCTGCGGCCTCCCGAGATCCCATTCGGCGTTCGTGCACTTCAAAGCGGCATCGAGGTGGAAGGCATCTGGATTTCGAGGCCTAATACTCCCGAGTCTAGTCATGTCATCCCGTCAGCAACGCTCGTGGGCCAGCGGGTAGAGATGTCGAAAGGGAAGGGCAGGATGATCGACGTGGAAAACCAGTATCTCAGGGATGAAAGGCATAGAAGCGACATGTCAACTTCATCGAGCCTCCGTAATCCGTTCAGCACACCTGTTCAGACACCAACACTCAGCTCCCTGAGTCGGGCCTCCGTCGCGGGCTTGGATCTAGAGCCTTCTATCTCAGAGCTGACGCTCAACTATCCAGAAGAGATGTTTGTGAACCGATACACCACGAAAGTTGTCGAACGAGACGCTGCTGCTTCGCCGGCGTTCCACCAAGCAATTTTTGAACACGCTACCGAGGACATAGATATCGAGGGCAGCTTGCAGAAACAGGAGACGGCGGAGGAGTCAACGGTCAACAAGACAGACCGGGTCAAGCCGAAGTTGAGAAAGAGGCCGGCGTCTGAGACTGGCCGCCTGCTTTTCGAATCGTCAAGTTCTGGTTGAAATATACTACCCTACTTTACCATGCACTAATTCTTCGATTCAGGCATAAGCCCGCTTGGTGATAGAATGCCTCGTGAAACTATGCCCGGACCCAGGTTTGAACTCATCCGTGGTCGTTCGTGCGTGCGGAGTTCAAGGTAGTTGACGACCACGAATTTGTGCTAAATGGCTTTTAAGAGCGATGGCAGTTGATGTCCTGCGTCGACCGCCGTAAATACGTCGGCCCGTTCGGTTTCCGTCTCCAGCTTGATAGGTTCTTGCTGGAAGCCGTCGGTTTGCGTGCCGTCACATCATTTCCATACTAGGATGACGGCTTACATAGTAGCGCTGGTGTGCCGAATCGCGGGCAAGGAATGAACTCGTCGGGGTATAAAAGCCAGTTGTTGTCCCCTTCTCACATCTTCTTTCTCCTTCTTTTTCTTCTTCTTCCTCTTCACCACCCACAAGCTAACTGCTCTAACAAGAACTCAGGAATAATCAGTAAAATAAGCACTAGAATTATTAGTAGAAATCCTCTTAAAAAAAAAGACACCGGGGGGAAAAGATGGCATCTACCAACATCGTCCATGATGTTGCCACTAAGGGCTTCAACGACGCACAGTCATACGATGCCCACCGCCCTTCCTACCCGGCTGCGGCTGTTACTAGTCTGCTCGGGCATCTCGGGCTGGAAGGCCAGTCCGGCAGCCGAATCCTGGACCTCGCTGCGGGCACAGGCAAGTTCACCGAGTTGTTGGCTGCGCGGCCGGAGGGCTTCGAGATCCTTGCCGTAGAGCCGCTGGAGTCGATGCGGGACACACTCGCTGCGAAGGGGCTCCCTGGAGTGGAGGTGCGTGGTGGTACAGCGGCTGATATGCAGGCGGTTGAGGATGGGTGGGCGGATGGGTGTGTCGTGGCTCAGGTGAGTATGGCGTTTACGTCGACGTTGAAGGGTGCATGTCCCCCTTGGGGATAGTCTCAAGAGTTGGTTAGCTGACGTTCTACCGTTTACTAGGCATTCCACTGGTAAGCAAGTGGCAAGATGGAAGCACTCGTCTGCGTTCTAACCGTCCTCTAGGTTTGCAAAGGAGGAAGCCCTGAAGGAGATTCACCGAGTGCTTAAGCCTGGCACTAAGCTTGGCCTGATCTGGAACGTCGAAGACTGTACGTGTGATCTCTGCTACCCTCCCGTCTGATAACCCCCTTCGTCATGACCCGGAAGCTGAGGCTATCTCTAGATAACCGCCCAGAGAGCTGGGCTCCTTCTACTAGATGGGAAGGCGAGCTCAGCATTCTGAACTTTTCAGAGAAAGCGGACGACCAGCCCCGCTTCAGGAACGAGCAGTGGGGGATTGTCTTTGAGCGACAGGCCAAGGCAGCCTCGCCTCTCTTCTCCACGCCTATCGAGACTGAGAAGGTTAAGTGGTCGGTCTGGTTGACCCCAGAGGCGCTCTGGGACAGGCTGAACACGCTTAGTTGGAACGCGATCCGGGAGGGTGAGGAGAGGCAGGTGTTCCGGGAGAAGTTTGACAAGATCGTCACTGGAGAGGATGCGTCGGTGAACGAGAAGGGTGAGATTGAGGTCCATGGATGCACTTTCTTTGCCTGGACCACGCGCCTGTAGATGATTCATTGGATATTTCTGGCTGTTTAATGTGGTGTGAGAGAATGGGAGGGAATTCATTTCATGACTAGGGATGAGGGATTGGGTAAGGGGCCAAGACTGATAATTCATATTATGCATCCATTTTCTGTGTGTTTTATGAATCCGCCGAGATGTACATGACTGAGACAATCATAGTTAGTGGATGAGTACTATAGTGACTGTGAAATGGAAGAGGGAGCGCTCACCGTTGTTCCCTCTCACGAAGGCATCGCCATATTCCCGTCGCTTCTGGCCGTTGACATATTCGGTAGTCTTCTCCAAGGCAATGTTCATGTACCCATCCACCGACTGAAGCTCGCCTGTCCGGTAGAGTTAGTTTGTCTGTATGTCCGTCTACCTAGTCAAAGGAGGTGCGCAGAGTTGATGGTGATGACAAGCACAACGTAACGTACCCTTGTAGACGACACCAGAGTTGAGCTTGACCGTGACAGGGTTGCCGATAATGTCACTGAGGAAGCTAGAAGGGTCCTTACCCTCTCCTTGGGAAATGTTTCCGTTTTCCATTGTGACGACAGGGGGTGGGGGAGAGAGAGGGGGGGGTTCGATATTTAGTTGGTGATGGAGTTGGTTGTTGGTGTGTTTTTAGAGAAATCGATTGATGCCTCGCGAGGTTGCTGTCTTTGGTGTCCCAGGTTGCGAGGGCTGTGCCTTGAGAGCTCACTCGCACTGTGGCGCCTTGGGGGGCCCTAGGTACTGTGAGGGTCACTAACATCTATCCCGCTACAGCGGATCGTAGTGGGGGTTGCTTCTGGGAAGTTAGCGATGGTCGCGTCTTTGTTAGCGCGTAAAGTGTCATGAACATTCACACCCGATCTCCCGCAACCCTCAACAAAGACCTTCACTCGTACATCTCTACCACAACCCATAAGCCGCCCTCCCCCCCCCGGCCAATTCTCTCCGTGTTGCATTTGCACACAACTACAGAAAGATCTCTCCTGATCTACGGCAGGAATATAAAGGGCGCAAATCTTGCTAAACCTTGCCAAAAAAAAACAAAAAAACAAATCAATCTCAACACTAACAAAAAACACACAAAACAACCCACCCACCTTGATCGCACGGAATATGGGCCAAGACATCGCGGCATCGCCGTCAAAGAGGAAGAGACTCCCCTTCAAGCCAACTGCATTGCGCAGGGCTCCTCCGCCCAAGCCAACGCCGAGCGATGATACCAATGATACCGATGACGATGGACTTGCTCTGTTTCGCCGCGCAAAGGAGATGGCGCCCATCATGGCCGCTGATCGCGAGCGCCACTTGAAGAGGAAGCAGAAGCAGCGCGAGGAGGAGATTCTGCATCAGCGGCAGAGGCACGAGGCATTACTGGCCAAGGATACCGTTGAAGAGGACGAGGAGGAGCTGGAGGAAGTGACTGACGCGCCATCT
Organism: Fusarium robinianum; assembly: GCA_013623725.1. Lineage (NCBI taxonomy): Eukaryota > Fungi > Ascomycota > Sordariomycetes > Hypocreales > Nectriaceae > Fusarium > Fusarium robinianum. Next base: position 1,569 of record JABFFI010000461.1, on the reverse strand, counting down.
GATGTGAGAGGGGACTCGCCTATGGCACTCGCTGAAGAAATGCCAGCCGTTCAAGCCGCCAGCTTGGAAGCTGACAGACCGGTTACCCAGGACGGAGAGGATCGTGCTAGGTATGGCCACCGCACCCGTCCTTTCGTCCAGATTTTACGACTAAAGATCTATCTAGTGAACTCGTGACTCCCCCCCCATCGAAACGATCAAGACTCAGCTCCAACTCAGCGCATAGAACCATCCCCAGCGCGGACCGAAGCAGCCTCTCCATGGACCCTTCGCCGACGAGGCGCCTGCGACCACGGCCAGACCCGAGCACTCCGAGTCGGGCGCCCAAGCCCACGAGCGTCTCGCCAGCGAACATCGGCGTAATCTCGATCGAATCTGACACTGATTCAGAGTCCGACAACGACCTTGGAGTTTCCAATGCCGCCCCCCTGATCGCATCATCAGCCCGGCGCAACAGCGGCAGCAGTATCGTCGAAATAGAAGACCAGCAGCCTGCGTCGGCGCCGCCCCCCGAGGAGGATGAATTCGCAGAGTACGTTCGCCGAGCTGAGGAGCAGCGTGCCCGCGACCGCGCCTTTCTCCAGTCCAACTCAGGCGGCTCGCAGAGCAAGGAGGCCACCGAGATCCTCGTCTCGTCAACCCTCCCCGGTGTCCAGCCCGTCGTCATGAGATTCCTCTTCGACAAGCCCCTCCGCCTCGTCCGCGAGACCTGGGCCGCCATCCAGGAGAGGAAGGGCGTGGCCATCCCCCGTGACCAGCTCGACGACATCGTCCTCACCTGGCGCCGCAAGAAGGTCTACAACTTCTCCACCCTTCTCAGCCTCGGCATCCGGCCCCAGGGCGACGGCCGCGTTGTCGCGGACTCTCAGGGCGTCGGCGGCCTGAGCAACTCCCGCCAGCGCGTCCACATGGAAGCCTGGACTCAGGACCTCTTCCGCGATATGGAGCGCGACGAGGACCTCCGCCGGAGGCGCGATGCTGGCGAGATCTCTGACGAAGCTGAGTCCGACGACGCCCCCGCGGACCAGGCCGCGAAACTCAAGGTCATCCTCCGGGCGCGCGGCCTAGAGGACGTCAAACTGACGGTGCGCCCGGAGACGTCGGTCGAGACACTCCTCACTGGCTTCCGGACGCAGCGCGAAGCCGGGACGGGTAAAGACGTGAGCCTTTGGTTCGACGGGGAGAAGCTCGAGGAGCACATGACGATGGGTGACGCGGAGATTGAGGACATGGACGTTATTGAGGTGCATATTCAGTGAGCCGCGATTTGGGATAGTCATGATGGGGTGGGATGGGGAGTAAGGAATAGCCGGGGTCGCGCATAGGGAGAAGAGCTGCGTGAGTTATTGATGGTGAGGTTGGAATGGCGCTTGATGGATGGATACGACATGATACCCAGGAATAAAGCGACTCATTTGCATCGCTATCACGAGTTTTTGCGAGCTAGTTATTTTTCGACGACGACACCAGCATTTTGTTTTCTTCTTCTTCTTCTACTCGTGAAATAGAAGCCATCATTACTTTTTTTTTGGGGGGGGGGGGGGGGGGGTTTTCTTGAGTTTAAGTTTC
>JABFFI010000460.1:0-42895 GCA_013623725.1 Fusarium robinianum | reverse complement strand
AGTCCCTCCACCATCTTCCGCGGCGTCGTTTCCCCCATCCACCTACCTCCCTTCCACCTTATCCGACTCGTCGCCCCATTACCGTGACCAGTCAACGAACGCTGGTTGTGGCGTCTTTGACACTTTCCCTCCCGCTCGGGTCTCGACAACTATCTACCGCAAACTTCCAACCCGTTTTGACTGACGACGGCCGCTCTCAGTTCTTGCGACATGCTTACGGTGATGACCCTCGTCGTCTGACGTCCCTCCTCCATAACCACCCATCGTGGGACAACCGACCCAATCCCCGATCGAGACCAGTGCTTCGGCTCTTAACGTGACGTGCCTAAGGATCGATTTCGCGCACCCTCCGGGACCTAACCATCGTCGAGGCCGACTGCATTGACGATTATTCCTTTCCGTCGCTGAACCTGAGTCACGGAGACGACCGACGACTTCCCGGCAACTCTAGCCACGGCCCGCACCAGCTCTCGAAGAGGTCAGCGGTTGGGAAATCCAGTCGCATTCCACTCTGCCAGTTTTGCTTCTCTCTTCCCAACCACGGTTTAATAGCCCTCGGCATGGGAAACTCAAATACAAAGGAGTCACGCCCGGATGGCGACCCTACTCGCCGCCACTCGACTCCAGGCGACCCCTCGATCCGGGACCACCTGAGGGAATCGGGCCAGAGACCCTCGCGTCGCATGAGCCGACCAGAGATCAATCTGTTCGGTCTTGGCACTAGCTCCTCTCGGGATCGAGAGCGACAGGATGTTCCCTTCGAGCGTCGGGAGACGAAACAGGAGCGCGAGGCGAGGAAACTGGAGAAGGAGCGCATCGCAAGAGCAAAAGAACGTGAGCGCAGTATGCGCGAGGAACATGTTGACGGGGGTTATCTCGTTACTCTGGGTACTTACACGGGTACTGAGGATTTCAGCAAACCCGTTGTGAGGCAACTTCAGGTAGGCAACATCTTGGAATTAGCAGCCAAGCTCAACGAGCTCGACTAACCTCATCTCTGCGTCATAGATCGAAAGGAAGCTCGCTCCTTTCTGGCGAGGTCTGAACGATTGGTCTTCCAGCTGGACGGAACACCAACTGGTCGCTGCCGCTCGCGGGCTTCCCATCCCCGCAGCCGATGCGCCCCCGGATCCGGAGCTGATACCGCAACCTCCTCCCGCTGACAATGCGTCCGCCTCGACCCAAAACCTCCACAGCCTAACGGTTCCTATGGGCCCCCGGACCCTCTCCGTTGCGTCGGATCGTAGCGGCTCCGTTGGCGGCTCGACACTTCCCTCCCCAGCTTCTGCGGGACCTGCCAAGACGGCTTCACCCTTTAAGTCCAAGCCGAGAGCCAAGGCCCTGGCTGCTGCTCTGAGTGTCGGGTCGCGAAATGCTTCCTCGACTGATTTAACCCCCAAGGAGATCATGTTGCCCCATGACCCTTTCTACAATGGCCAGCCAGTCGAAGTGTTCCTCTACAAGGACGCTGATGATTGTCCCATCTGTTTTCTTTCCTATCCACCATACCTTAACCACACCAGATGCTGTGACCAGCCTATCTGCAGCGAATGCTTTGTCCAAATCAAACGTGCCGACCCCCATCTGCCCGAACATCATCCCGACGGCCAAGCCAGAGATCCCAACCAGGGCATTACTGCAGACGACCCCCCCGAGATGCTGACTTCCGAGCCCTCATCGTGCCCGTACTGTCAACAGCCCGAATTTGGCGTCACATACGAACCTCCGCCCTTGCGCCGAGGGCTAGCCTATTCAACACTACCCGGGAGCGCTGCATACGGCACTGCCATGTCATCACAGAGCTCCTTGAACTCGACACTCCCACCTACCTCACCTGCACAAACGGGTCGTAGGCGAACACATAGTCTGTCGGCCAATGCCCCGAATGTGATCACGACTGATCGTGTGAGGCCGGACTGGGCTACCAAACTCGCAACAGCCCGTAACCACCAGGCCCGACGAGCGGCAGCTGCCACAGCTCTACACACCGCCGCTTTCCTGATGGGGGGTAACGAGCAGAGATCGATACTCAGACCTGGGCGGTTCAGTAGGAGAAACACCGGTAACAACAGTGCCAGCGCCAGTGTACAGAATGAACCTCAGACGGCTTCCCAGAATGAAGACCCCGAAGCCCCAGAAGCTGGAGCCAGAGGATCATCGAGGAGTGTTCTCGGGAGCCGTCGCAGTCGCATGGATGAACTTGAAGAGATGATGTTCATGGAGGCCGTACGACTGTCGTTGGCGGCCGAGGAAGAACGCAAGCGGAAAGAGGAAAAGGCCCTCCGCAAGGAGGCAAAGAAGAGAGAGAAAGAAGAGCGTAAAGCTGCCAAAAAGGGCGGACACCCTTACGGGGGCAGCGGGAGTGGCGCGAGTGCGAGCAGTCTCTCTCTTGGCATTGGTCGCAGACGAGGCAACAGCACTGCCAGCAACCTACGAGTGGAAGCAACCGTCTCGAGGGCCTCGCAGGCGTCGAAAGATGCGGAAACACCGCCTTCTGAGGCGACGGGCAGAGAGGACGCTGTCATCGGCAAAGGGAAAGGCGTGGATCGAGGACTTCCGCAAGACTCCCAGTACGGACCAAGCTCATCCTCCAGTTCCCTACCGCTCCCGGCTCCGATTCCGCGAGGATCTTCACACCTAAGGCAAATGAGCAACGCCTCGTCGATTGGTTCATCACTTGGCGACAGCCCGACAGGCAGCTACAAGGGCCAGAGTTGTCTGGGCCCCGATGGAAACAACCCTCGCTCTAGCGGACTCAGCTTGGGTGCCTACAGCGACGACGGAGATCGCGATGCTGGAAGTGCGGGCAACGAGCCCATGTTTAACTTTAGCAGTCTCGCCCAGATGGTTGGTGCCAATCTTGAGGATGGTTCGATTCGTCGCGATATGGATGAGCATAGTCGGGCAGAATCCCCCGGCGCCATAGCGAGCCACGCTCGTCCACTTTCACAAGTCAAGGAGGAGGATAAGGACGAAATCGAAGCCGAGCATCTTGAGGTGCCTGGATCCCAGTACTCGGTATCTCTAACGAATGAGACGAAGGGCCCTGGAAATATCGCTGCGCCTGCGGTGACAATCACTCCAGAGGCCCCTCTGCCCGCCGACGAAACCGAACTAGAGGACAGGCATCTGGGGCATGCAAAAGTAGCCTCAGGCGCGCAATAATTATGGACGCCGCCTCTTTGGAGGCATCAACTTGATGAGACGACACGGTCGATCGGGTTGCCGCAAGCCAGGCGGCGGGACTGAGATGGGACCAATTTTTATGGATGGGCGAAATGAATTTTGTATAAACGCGCCGCTTTAACACGCGTGGCAGCCCGGTGGGCATGTATCGATGCTATATATGATGGAGCTATGAAGTATCCGGGGATGCCTAGGCTCGGTGGTGATGGTGGTGGTGGAGGAGTTGTCATTGCAGAAGCAGAGGGTTAGGCCAGGAATGTTCACGAGGCCCAAGAAGAAATGAAGGCAAATAAATGTATATTCTGAAAGCAGCACTCTGTCGAACTCATGAAGCCACTCGTTGACATTTTCGTGGGCGTTCTGTTTAGATGATATGAATGCTGGATAGTGTGATTTTTGAGGTTTTCGGCAGGGCATGGCGAGAATCCCGTACTCCAATCTCAGCCGCAACTCACCCAAGTCGTAAACTAACCTCTCTCCAAGGCCAGAGAAGATGAAGCAATTACCTAGAAGGATTTAAAAGGTATCTCAAACGAAACCACGGAACGTTGTGCACCCCCACCGGTTCCTTGGCCCGCCCGTGAACCCTGCCAGACGCCCACGTTTCGTCCGTGTTCCTTGTTTCTAAAGGAGATGAAGGACGGCGTTTCGGGTTTCTCCCTCGTTTCACAGATACAATAGGCCTGCCGTTTCTAGTTACTCGAGGATCGTGGTGGGCATAGAGGAGTTCTGTGAGATGAGGCGATGTTATGCGTGAGGAGGGTTATGGATGGGGGGAATCCTTCTAGGGGGTGGATGGTTATATATCAACGATAAGGCTATTGTTATCTATCAACTACTACTTCTTCTTGGTTATTGATTTTTTTTTTGGACCTGTAGTTGTCTCTTTCTTCTGTTCAGTGCTGGATCATTGACTCTCATTCTCTTGACTCGTTTCTTCTTCGTTCCGTCCTGTGTATTCATTCATTCATTCATTCATCATGTCTCGTCAAGTCTACGCTCATTACATGGTAACCCATCCCCCCAACCCCTTCTCAAAAACCATCCTCCTCACATACTCACACCCACCAGGTCGGCCTCACCGACGGCCAATCCCCCACGCAATGGCAAAAAGACATTTCCGACGCCCAAGCTGCCGGCATCGACGGCTTCGCCCTCAACATCGGTCCCTCGGACCCCTGGACCCTCACCCAGCTGCACCAAGCCTACACCGCCTCCGAAGCCGCCGGCTTCAAGCTCTTCCTCTCGTTCGACATGCAGACCGGCTCGTGGGAGACCGGCGCCGTCGTCGATCTTGTCAATGATTTCAAGGCTTCGGGGGCGCAGGTCAAGAGGGAGGGGAAGCCGTTGGTGAGTACGTTTGAGGGGCCCAAGTGGGCGGACAATTGGGCCGGTGTGAGGGAGCGGACGGGGGGGATCTTTTTGGTGCCGTGTTGGAGTAGTCTTGGGCCGGAGGGGCTGAGGGGGAAGTTGGGCGTCGTGGATGGAGCGTGTAAGTGGTCAAGTTCGGGGAGGGAATCGGTTGTCGTGGGTTTTTGACTGACAAGTTGAGGTGTGTAGTTTCGTGGAATGCCTGGCCGAGGGCTGGGGAGACGGAGATGTCTACGGAGGAGGATAAGTTGTACAAGGAGGTTTTGGGCGAAAAGCCGTACATGATGGGAGTTAGTCCGTCGTTCTACGTCAGTAAGTTCAACTAACTCCCTATCGTGTCCCAGTCTCATATCAACAACATCGGATAACTAATGACCAACTCAAACCACCAGACCTCCCTCAATGGGGAAAGAACTGGTACTCTTCCAGTGAATCCCTCTGGTACGACCGCTGGCTCCAGGTCCTCGACATCCTCCCCGACTCCATCGAGATCATCACCTGGAACGACTTCAGCGAATCGAGCTACATCGCCGACATCGTCCCCTCCCAGATCGTCTCTGGTGCAGAGTCCTTCGTCTCCGGCTTCTCCCACTCCGCCCTACGCTCCATCCTACCATACTTCATCCAGGCCTACAAAGCCGGTACACTTGACATCCCCGTCCCCGGCGACGAGACCGCCGTGGCATGGTACCGCAGCATATCTACGACCATCGGCCCCGACGGCGGGACGGTCTGGGGCCAGGGCGGTAGTAAGAGCGCCTGCGGGGGGGCGAGGGACGTCATCTCCGTCGTGACGGTTACGGATGGCGAGGAGGAGGTTTTGATCAGGATTGGGGATGCGGAGCAGAGGTTCTTGGCGAATGGGACGGAGAAGAGGGTGAATTACTTTGAGGTGCCGTTTGAGGGGAGGTTGGGTGAGGTGACTCTCGAGATGGGGGGGAGGTCGGTGGTTGGGGAGGCGATTTCGAGGACGTTGCCGGGGACGGGGCATGTCAACTTTAATTATTTGGCTATTGGGATTTGAAGGGGGGGATGTTTATGGGGACTTTGGGTGGGTTGTGGACGTAGTTGTGGTGTTGATTATATTTCAGGGGTAGATAGAAACTTGGTGAGGGTATCTTCATTCGTAGATTTTAGCCCAACCAAAAGACCAATTGTCTATCCAACAACAGATCCGTACTCGTCTAAAGCTCCGTCTTCTTCACCTCAACTCGAAACTTATTCGTCCACTCCGTAAACTCATCACTCTCCCCCTCCCACCCCATCTTCAACACCTCACTCGCCCTCAACGCATCCTCAAAACACTCATCCATCGCCCCATCAATCTCCTCCGGCACAAGCTCATAGAATGTCCCCGCTAGATCGCCAAACTTGTCAGGCAGCTGCTCCAACACGGCTGCCGTGGCGTCGAGCTGGCGGGGGATGTCGGGCTTCGTCGTCGAGGGCAGGGTCGGGAGCTTCTTGAAGCGGCGCTTGGAGATGGCTTGGTACAGGAGAACGACAAGGCGGAGACGTTTGAGGGTTGAGTCGAGACGGGGGCGGATTTTGTCGGGGTCGGAACGGGGGATTGTTTGGTGGGAGTTCATGAGGTCGTCGAGCAAGTCTTGCTTGGAGAGTTGGTCGGCTAGATCGTCCGCATCTTTGTCATCCTCGTCCTCGTCATCTTCATCTTCAGGTTCTTCCTCTCCCCACTCCTTGAGCTCCTCCATAACGTCCTTGAGCGTATCCCTCCACTCCTGTGCCTTCTTCACGAAGAAACCACCAACGCCCATGCTTGCCAAGTTCACAACATCATCACAAGCCGACCACAACACTCCAGTCGTCGTGAGACTTCCCTTCCCGCTATCCCTGTTCTCCCCCGACAACACCTTTCCATCCCGAGGAACCCTCTGTATTAGAACCCCCAGCTCAGCCAGGACTCTCTGGGCTCGATACGCGAGCTCCTTCCGCATCACAGCAGTGTACAGGCTCGGTTCGCATTCTTGAACGGCAGAGGCAAGGCCCGGGATGGGACCTTTGACGAGTTCACGGATGACGGTGGTTATAGCGCTCGGGGTGAAGGGCTCGTTGATGATGAGGAGAGAGATCTTTGTCGAGTGGGCCCGGATGAGGGAGGCAGAGTCTCGGGCGAGTGCTAGAGCGTCTATGTCTTTGGGTGAAGACGAGGAGGTGGTGGAAGACGAGGACGAGGGCTTTGCGGGTTGAGGGGCGGATGGGGTTTTCGCATGGTTGCGTTGAATGTCGCCGAGGACGGTTTGAAGTTGTTGTAGAAGGGTTGCTGCTGTTTCTATGAGAGAGTTGAGGGCCCTGAGGGCGTCCGGTTCGGTTGGTGCCATTCTTCAAGAAGAGGATGCTGAATTAATTATCTCTCTCTGGTTGTGGTTGTCCACATTCTTGTGCTTTTTTTACTTGGTGGTGTTTTGGAGGGGCAACTCTACTTTTTTTTTTCGCTTCCATCCTTCCCCCCCCCCCCCACCTTGAATGCTCGCCCCGCCGTGTGTGGGTACAGGTCCACCTCACCGGGCAGATAGACGGGTACGTATCCGTACCTAGGTACCAGAAGTCCCCTGGATCTCTGGAGCTTCAGGGGAGTTGGAAGCGCTGTCAACCCCCGAACATTTTCCGCTCCAGCACTCCCCCATCCCCTGGAGCTGATGGAGGCGTCTTAACTATTGTGGGTACCTCCCCTTGCATCTCGTCAGCTTCCATCCCGTTTTGGATGACCTGTCCTGGCCTTCCTTCTGCTAAACCTCTCCAACTCCCAACTCTCAACCTTGAGAGCGAGAGAACCGGGAACATTTCCTTCAATCGCCTCAAATTCTCCCCCCAGAACAAAGCCATCATGAAGAATCACAACTCTTGGGCGCTACTAAGCGCAATTTATGCCTTCACTTTGGCGGCTGCTGGCGGCTTGCCTCAAGGTGTTGGTCCTGAATGTATGGCTGTCCTGCTCCCCTGACTTGCTTCTCAACTCATTCATTCATCCAATTCACGACAATCATTTCTCAACTCGAAAAGTGCCCAAGCTGATCGCCCATCTATGCATATAGTCGCTTCCTACTACGAAAACACAGAAGAGTTCTCTTGTATCACCAATGCCGCCATCAAGCTGAGCCTAAGCCAAATCAACGACAACACCTGCGACTGCCCCGATGGCTCCGACGAACCTGGTACCGCCGCATGTGCCAACCTCGATCCTCTCTCCCCCGAACAGCCTCTTCCCGGTTCCATCTCCGGTACAACGAACACAACGAATGCCTTGCCCGGCTTTTGGTGCGCCAACGAGGGACACATTGGCATGTACGTGCCATTCATGTACGTTAACGACGGCGTGTGCGACTACGAGCTGTGCTGCGATGGAAGCGAGGAGAACACGGGTGTTGGCGGCGTCAAGTGCGAGAACCGATGCGTCGAGATTGGTAAGGAGTACCGCAGGTTAGAGGAGGAGAAGCGCAGGAACATGGAGAAGGCCGAGAAGAAGCGGCAAGCCCTGATCCAGCAGGCCAGAGAGCTCCGAGGAAGTGTCGAGGCCAAAATTGCCAATCTCAGGGTTGAGATTTCCGCCCTCGAGGCCAAGAAAGAGGAGCTTGCCAAGAAGCATCGTGAAGTCGAACAGGAGGAGAGGGGCAAGGTTGTCCGCGACGAGGGTGCTGGCGGCAAACTCGGCGTTCTTGTTGGACTCGCCAAGAGCCGTGTGAACGAGCTCCGCGAGACTCTCGAGAACGTTGTCGATCAGCGTGATGTCCTCCGCGAACGAGTCAACGAACTGGAGGAGATCCTCAAGAAGTTCAAGGAGGAGTACAACCCCAACTTCAACGACGAGGGTGTGAAAACAGCTGTCAAGGCGTTTGAGGACTACGCCGCTCACCAAGAGACGGAAGGCGGTGGCAAGGCCCTTCCTGATGCTGACATCTTGAGTGTCCTGAGAGAGGACAGCGAGACCAATGGCGTCAATTGGAAGGAGTTTGAGGAGCTTGGTGGTAGCGACACTGACATCAGTAAGTCCCAGACCACATCGATAACAAATATACACGTCGACTAACACACGCAGTCTACAACTTCGAGGCCTACCTCCCCTCTTTCGCTCGATCCCTCCTCCACGGCACCCTCGATTCCATCCGCGTCTGGGCCATCACCAATGGCATCCTCGCCGACACCGCTGCCCCCGGCACCGAGTCCACACTCGTCCGAGCCGCCCGCGAAGCCCTCGAAGCCGCCGAACGCGACCTCAAGAAGAAGAACAAGGCTCTTGACAAGGAACAGGCGGATCTCGACCAAGACTATGGCCCCAACGATATCTTCCGCGCCCTCAAGGACAAGTGTGTTAGCACCGACGCCGGCGAGTACACCTACGAGCTCTGCTGGCTCGAGAAGACCTCCCAGCAGTCCAAGAAGGGTCACGGGTACACTATCATGGGTCACTTTAAGGGCATTGACCGCCGTATTGCCGACGACGAGGAACGCCTGGACGGTAAGAGCCTCGGCCGGGGTGAGCGCATGGTCCTGCGCTTCGAAGACGGCAACCAGTGCTGGAACGGCCCCAAGCGACGCACCGAGGTCTGGCTGGCTTGCGCTGAGACGGAGGAGGTGTGGCGTATCGCCGAGGCTGAGAAGTGCGTGTACAAGATGGAGGTTGGCACGCCCGCGGCGTGTGAGCCCGATGCTCTGCTGGCTGCTGAGGTGCCGCGGGCCAAGGATGAGCTATAGATATGTGGTTGGCGGTACACTGAACTGAGTCACATATTTTTTGAGAAGTGAGAAAATCTACCAAGTCGTTCTTCGTAACCTACCAGTTGTTGGCATTATACCTAACTCCTGTTATGTAGAATAAACATATCGAGTTGTTTGAGATACCACAATTCATATGTAGACGTCCAAAGCAAAGTGACGAACCGTCCATCAGTTCAGCTATACAGATAGGTTTCTCTATAATCGGTACGCGTACATTACACGTACATGACAACTAAACATCAACCACGAATGAACAAAAAGGAATCCTCTCCCAGCGTTCCTGACCTTTGCTTATAGCTTACACACTTGCAAGTCCAAATGCCTCCCAACTCCCGCAACCATCTCTGATATCTTCCGAAGCAAAAATCAAGAACCACATCTCTTCCCCCCTTCCTTCGTCAAGACCAGCCACCCATTACGAAAACGCAGTCTGCAATAAAACGCAGGAGTGGTAGTTGTAGTAGTAGTTATATCTTTTCTACCAGAAACTGCACCATCCGATATAGTGCTGGCACAGGTTCTCCAGCTTCGTCGCCTCCATGATAAGTTTGTTCACCTGGCTGATCACATCCAACTCCTCATTATTCTTAAAGTCCCGACCGGTCAACTTCTGGGACACGCGGTCCAGCACCTCGATGGCGCGGGCGTTTTGGCTCTCGACCTCCTGCACGCCGCCCCCGTTGACCATGTTACTGTCCTGCGCGGCGGAGCTGTTGGTGCGGGCGCGGGAGCGGGTGGGCGGCGCCATGGGTTCGACAGCGCCGTTGAGGAGCTCCGAGGGCGCGACGTCGCTGTCCAGGATGGACTGGCGTCTAGCCCGGGCACCTGGGGCGATGGGCCCTTCGTGTTCCGATCTGAAGTTGGGACCGGTTGGTGATGCGGCGTTGGTGAGTCGCCAGGTGAGCAGAGGGTCGTGGATAAACTAGAGACGCGGGTCAGTGATGCTCGCTCTATGAGGCTGGGACTTTTGGTGGTGGAACTTACTGCTTCCAGGACAGCCATGACGCTCTCCTTGTTGTCCCTCAGGACCCTCATCACATTTTCGCAGGTAATCCTGAAACTGCCTTCGATGTTACTAACCTCCATGGCGTAGGTGAGCATGCGCGTCAGTCTGAACGGAACACGCTCGGGATATTTCTCGCGCTTCATGGCAACCTCGAAACAGTCGCCAAAATCGATATGGATGATCTTGCCAGTGACGCGATCCAGCATCAAGTTGGAAGGATGTCGATCACCCAGGCCCAGAATATAGCCGACCATGGACATGACGCCCAGCGAGCGGGTGTAGTTAGTTCGCCGCTCAAGCCAGGCCTCAGACGATTTCGACTTGAGCCATAGCACACGGTACAAGTCCTGACCAGTGGTGTTGTCGAGGGCATAGCCAAAGACCTCGACCTTCTGCATGAGGGTAAGGTTGTCGTAGTCGGGTGCCATCTGTAGCATAATTCGATGCTCAATGTTAAGGAGAATCTTTCGACTCTCGCGGTACTCGCGAATGAGCACATGGAGCGTGTCGCTATTCGGCACCCAACCGAGCAGACCCGAGTTTTGAGAGAGCGGGATCGCCGGGTACCGTTGAATGTTGAGGTGTCGCTTGTAACACTCCGAGTCGTTGGCCAGAAGGGTATTGCAGAGGCCGAACAGCTGCATAACTCGTTCGTCCTGTCGAATATCTTCATGGCCCTTGAGAAGGAAGGAATATGGTTTACCATCGCCTCCATTGACGTTGAGCTTGCGTGGCCGCTGCTTCGAGTTGATGACGTTGAACGTCGTCTCAAAGGACATTATCCTGACGATCGGTTGTCCGCTGCGGTATGTGCCAGGCACGGCCAAGTCGAGGTTCTTCGCGCTCAGCAGTTTCGGTGAGCAGTAAGTCAACTCCAGGGTGGTAACCTGAGGCAACTGCCTAGAGATCCTGCGGAACACTTGATAATACAGGTCCCAGGCTTGGTTCAGGTCGTTCACGTCCTGGCTGCTTTCGTATTGTCGACACCAATCTTGAGCCTCCTTGAGATCTCTGCCGAACGCCTGGGCGAACGAGATCTCGCGCAGAGTCTCGGGCCCACGCTCAAGCAACTCATGCAGAGGCTCCAGTGTCGCAAACATCCCTTCAATATTATGGTCACCAAAGTACAGGCGAGAGGCTTCTTCCAGACCTTCGTGCCAGAGCTCATGCCATAGCACAGCGACACGAATCAGCTCGTGACTGACGGTATCAGCCTGAGTGACCAGGTTGGCGCTGTGCTGTCGCATGCTATCCATGATCTGAGCCGCCGACCTAGAACGGCGGGTGTTCTGCCACGACTTCATGGCAACGGTCAGCGGATAGACCAATGCTTGAGGATGAGCTCGTCCAACGTCGGCAAGCAAGTTGTGAACAGACTGCTGCACCCGCTTGTTCGGCTGGTTAATCCGAGCAATAAGCTGAGGGATGACTTCGAGCCATGTGTCCACGCTGACGTTGGTGAATCCTTCTGTGACGGCGGCATTTACATCGGCGCTGCCTCCGTGAGTAAACCAGAGGGTGAGCAGCCGCAGAGTATCCTGAAGTGAACTGCCTTCGGACAGAGCAATAGACTTGAAAAAGCCCTTGACAGCCGGCACCACGTGTTCGATGACCATGGACTGATCAGCTCTGGATAGATGGCCCTCGCCTCTAGCATGGAGAGCCTGCACAATCTCGAAGTTCGCCAGCGCCCAGGCATGCCAGGCCTTGTACCATCGAGGGTTATACTTGGTCGCCTGCGAGTATGAGGTCAAGATGTCCTGAACTTGTGTATACTGCCAGTCGTCCTTGTTGAGTGCAATGAGCCACTCGCCTTGTCGCAGGTAACACTTGGCCAACAAGACGGTCTGGTCATAAAGAGCCCGTTGAGTCTGCGGACTCATAAGAGCAGGGTCTAATTGGTTGGGGAACCCGTACTCGGTCGGGATATTCAGGTCGTTGCCAGCCTGAGCGGTTAGGTGGGCCTTGGCGACGTCGAGGCGATGCGCAGTTTCATTGGTAAACTTGCGAAGACAGTAAAGACTCTTCTCGGCGATGCCCGACTGTTTCATCGACGGCTGTTGTCCAAGCTCCCACTGATACTTGAGCACAGCGTAGATGACCTGAGCTGGAGTGTTCCTCGGCCCAGGCGCGTTCTGTCTCTCCGACCAGTAGGGGATCATTGACTCTAGAGGAGCGTCAACCCCGACGAGTTGCTTCAGAGACTTTTCAGCCAAACCCATGCGACCAGACTTCCGGCAGAGGTTGGCAAACTTGATCCACATGTGCATGTTTTCCACGGGTGCGATAACCAGTGCACGCAGTCGGAGCATGCGCTGCCAGACTTCAACATTCCTTTGGCAACCCTTGAGACGGGTTTCCCAGGTCCGGCGCATGATCGCCTGCTTCTTCTCATCGCACTGCTTGTAGACAATGAGCTCTTCCAATTCAGCGAGCATCTGAACGCGGACCACGACTTGGTATGCGCGGTTGTAGGACTCGCTCACGAGCGCGCTCAGTTCAGTGTCTAGACCCTCACGGGCCTGTTGAACGCATGCAATTGCCTCGCGGAACTGGTTGCGATGGAGCGCCAATATCGCTCCAAAGAATGACCGGTCGGGAGAGTATCTCTTGAGTGATGACAGGTAATTGTCCATGGAATCCCACTTGTTGAGACCCCAGGCGGCAGCAGTCGCCAATGGAGCAATCATCCGCTGGACCTCGGGCGACGAGTTGGCCCAGGTGCTGCCAGTTAAGTTGGCTAGAGTTTCCCATTCACCGAGGGCATGCAAACAGCGCATCTTACCCATGACGATATCCACAGGAATCGCTTGGTCTTCAGGCACCTCCGACTCCCGCTTGTTGTAGAAGGCGAGCGCTTCTTCCCAGCGTTCCAACTTTTCGAACCATGTCTCCCGCAGCTGAATACCTTCCTTATACAGTTGAGCCTTGCGGAGAATACCAATGGCGGCATCGGACTGCTGTAGCTGGTTGTTGATAACGATCAAGGCTTCAACAGCACCGCTGCTCTGATCTTGCAGGAACTCTAGTTCCTTATAGTGCAAGGCCTTGGCGTATGCATGACAACGGGCAGCCTCCCTACCAAGCACCCGAATGTCGATAGGCAGGGCCTTGTCGTCATGTTCCATGAACTCGGCCAGATTGAGCAGAAGGCCCAACAGATCAGGAGGAACATTCTCCGATTTGATCGCGCTCTCAATGTTCTGAATCAGCTCATCCTGGAACTGCTCATATAATTCGCTCCAACACGAGACGAAAGCGGAATTGAAAAGCTCCCGGGCAAGAGGCAAGTACACGCTGGCCAGGCTAGCACAGGCTCGAAGAGCATGATTGGGCGACTCCGTCAGAAGAGTAGTGCTGAATCGTCGCAGCCACTCCTGCCAATCCTCCTTGGTCGACTTGCCCTTAGTATCCCAGGCAGCCTTGAGGTGAATGGCGTTCATCTCCAGCTTCTTTGTCCCCTGGTCGGCAAAAGCGGGCTCCTCAGACCCGTCACCAAAGCGGTCACCTGAACTGAGGTCCTGTGGCAGCACCTCGCCTTTCTGGAGCTTGCTCACTAGGAGTTCGTAGTTTTGATGCTGGATCTGGTGAAGATTGATGGTCTTGTTTACCGTTCCCATGAAGTGAAGATAATCCTTGCCCAGCTGTTGGATCAAGGCGCAAAGCGTGTCGAGAGCAGCAAGCCTAAGTTGAGGCTCTCCCATGTCGAGAACTCTTGTCAGCGGATGGATGATCTTCGCAGCGTAGTCGTTAAGGTTCACTTGTCGAGAGATCTTCCCAATGGTGTCGATTGCTTGCTTCCTAATAAAGGCCGGTTGCCCTTGTTTCTCAAACGTCCGGACAATGACCGGAATGATGAGATGCATGTACTCTTCCGCACTGGCTCCAAACACCAAGAAGGCATGAAGTACCCTCTCCGAGGGTGTACGCTTGGCGGAGGTGTCCTTATCAAGTACACCAAGCATGAGGGGGAGAAGGCCTGCCAGGTAGATCTTGAATTCGCCTTCCAGAGACCTGGAGATGGCTTCAACCAGTGAAAGGATTGTTGTTTGGAGTGTTGGGGAGGTGTGCCAATACTCTTGAAGAATCTCGACGATCTCTGGCAGGTAATTCCTAATGTGCTGTCGCACGATGCTGACCAGAGTCGCCAGCTGGTTGAAGTAGGACTCCAACCTCGTTGAAGTGGAGGATCGGATGACGAGCAGGAAGGCGGGGACAATTCGGTCGAGAAACGAGACACACTCAAGTCCAAGGGTACGGAAGATGTTCATGATGGCTTCAATTACGGCAGCATGATGCTGAACCAGTGAAGGGTCTTTTAAGATTTGAAGCAGAGCGTTGATAACGACAGTCGGGAAATACTCCTTGCTGGAAGGGGTCAAGCCAGTCATCATTAACGAGATGTCGGTCATCTGGTTCGACTCAACCCGGCGCTGATTCTCGGGGCTTCGCTCCTCGACCTGTTGGCGATTGTCAGTTTTCCAGTCCGACGAATATGAGTTTCTTCGGTTTTGCCACACGTGGAAACCTACCTGGTGTTTGTAAGGATCAAGTGCGCCGAGGATACCCATGAGCTTGATGGTCTCTTGTCTCAACGGAACTCGTTGTCCCTCGGTGCGGATGATTCCTTGGAGAATCTCGAGAAGCTGCGGGTACTCGAGGTATGGCGCAATGACATATCCTGAGTTGCTAGCAAGCTGGCCCAATGCGTGCAACGCAGCTTCTCGCTTCGCGTTGGAACTCTGGTCCTGTAGCGCGTCGATGATCAGAGGCATCAAGCGGTCCTTGTAGGGCAAAATATCTTCTCCCCCCACAGTCGCCAACTCACCAATGGCCTTGAGAATGGTGGCTGCGACTGACGGGTTGGGGTCATTCGCCTTGGGCAGCAGGACCGAGATCATGGGTTCTACATACGGCTTGATGAGCCCCTGAGCATTCTGGACGAGAAGACTCAGGAGTTTGGCGCTCTCCTCCTTGTTTCGGGCAACATCAGAAAACTCGAGCTCCGTGAGCATCTGGATGAGTGTCTTTCGCAGGGATGGAATGACATATGCTGGGTTGAATCTGGCAAGGCGGCCAATAATTGATATAGCGACTTCTCTAATAGAGAAGACCTCATCATTCAGAGCGAAAAATAGAATACGAATGTTCTCTGCCTTGGCGAGATGTCGATCAAATCTCTCGTCGAGGGCAGCCAGAACCGTCCGTCTGATGGTGTGTTCTGGATCAGACACTCCCACGGTCAGAAGCTTCTCAATGACATCACCAACGACTTGGAGGGCGTGATAGCTGGTCTGGTTGACGATAGGGTCGCGCACATAGAGCTGACAACAAGTCAAGGCCGCTGCCTCACGGATCTCCGGATCTTCGTCCTCGACATACTTGATGGCGACATCCCGAACAAACTCATTCAGAACGTGACCGGAAAAGTCGAAGCTGCCCAGAGTGTTGAGCGCCAGCTTGACCTCAGACCGCCGGTGTTCATAGACCTGGGGGTCCTTGGCATCCTTTGAGATGATCGGGACCGAACTGAGGGTGTTGGGTAGGGGTGCGCCAAGCGGTTTAAACGGTTCTCCGCAAAGTACGACACTAAGCATATCGAGGAGTCGCTCCTGGATAGTCGGTTTGACGGGGGGGATATAGAAGGCCATGTCAACAAGGGCCTGCGTGAGTTTGGGGGTGAGGTCGCATGCGAAGATGGGGTCCAGCAGAGCCTCCATATACTTGCTCAGCGTCTGGCCGACCGCCACGGCCAGACGACTGATACAGTCAAAGACAGGGTCAACCGAGCCTCTCTTACGAGACTGGATACTCAGGCCTTCCCTCACATAGATAAGAACGCCATCGAGATACGGCGCAATTGCGCTTTTGACTGAGTTGGCAATGTTGCCAATGGCTAAGAAGGCGTCATTACGCTCCTTGTCCTTCTTCAGCATGCCAGACAGATAGACCATGAACTTGTGCAGCCATGTGTGGGCGAAGTCGGCTGGAGAATAGCTGGCCAGGTCTGGAATCAAGAGCACCACCGTCTTACGGATGGTGGGGTCTCGATGGTCTTTATGCTTGAACACGATCTCGCATGCCTGCTGATAGTGCTCTTGCATGTACATGGCGCCCTGTTCGAGAAGCTCCTTCAAGACGAGCAAGGAACCATGAATGGATTCGACGGTGTTGACTTTGAGGCCTTGCTTCGACTCGTTGTAAATCTTGCTCATCCATAGCTGCTTCATCTCTTGATCTCGTTCGCGAAGGATACGGAAGCAGGCGCTCACGGTTTCGGCCGAGGTCGCACGAATGAGTTGTCTCGAATCTCGGAGGCCAACCCAGATCCAGTCAAAGATTGTGGGGATGTATTGATACATGAGTGTCGGCGCGTTGCGGGCGAGTTCTCGGAGGACAAGGACGGCGCTGTATCGGCGTTCCTCGACTCGGTCGTTCTGCAGCCATTCGAGCGCGGTATTCACCTCGGAGTCGACGAAATCGGATATTAGGGAACCTCCGGGTCGACAAAGCTTTCCGAGGGCGATCGCCGCAGGCTGCATAGGATTTATGTCCTTCCCTCGAAGAATCGTCTTGAGGTTCTGTGTGAAACGGGGGTATTTGGCTGCGATATCTACACCATCGAAGTCGATAAGGGCATCTAAGGCGTAGATGCCACCAAGCCGCTCGGAGGAATCGCTGCCATGGGTAATAAGCTGGGTAATCTTATTGTTGACTACATTATAGAAGGTGAGGAAGTGTTCGGGGCTGAGGTCTGTGAATAGGTATTAGCGGATGGATCCCGTTTCTCCCAGCATAATGGAATTCCTACCTCGATGGCAGATGACCACAAGCTCGCGCAGCTGGATCGCAGATCGTTTTCGAACATCGTCGCCAGCCCTAATCCTTGTCAGCATCTATTTTGATGGCGCATTCCTAACGTCCATTGACTCATGAAGCTTACCGTGAACGCAGACCACGAGTAATGTAGTCTAGTCGCTCCAAGGCGACCTGTTGTTGTTGCGTCATCCTGGCCTTGCGGCTCCCGATCGATCAAGGGGACATGTACTGGGGCCTCGAGAGAGCGGCGCGAGGGGGTGTTCGGGCAAGAAGGGCCTCGAGGGGGGGTCTTGGTCGAAGCTTCGAGGGTCGGTGGTGGTTTGAAGCCTTAATAGGAACGCGACAAAGCTCGAGGTCGCAGGGACGGACGTGTCGTGGATTGTCGCAGGCAACGGGACTGGACCGCGGGGGGATTAAGAATGAAGGACGTCAGCAGTATTGTATCTGCTGCGATTTAGAGCCTCGACCAGGCACCGCCACTTCGAGTGTCTGTCACGAGCGCATCGCCGTTGTTGATGCTGAAGTTTGCTTGTTGGTTGCTTGGGTCAGGCGGAGGTCGTTAGATTGGACCTGGAGGTTTGGCGGTGGAGAACAGTGCTCCACTGCCGAAGTATCTTTACAGTGCCAATTGCGCGCGACACCATTGTCAGGCCGGGGATTTGTGCATGGAATTGGCCCGTGTCTCCCAGGCCACACTGTCCAAATACACAAGCCGCTGACCAATCTTATCGATAAGCCCCGTAGTCGTACCGAAGCTCTGAATTTAGGAATCCAGGTCCTGTTCAACCCGCCATCTTGAGTACAGACCCTGAATCGTGTTGCCCATCACCTGCAACCAACCCAGATTCCTAATTCCAGTCAGTTTCACCACCACTACATCCTGGAGCCTCTTTCATCACTCTCATCGTTTCCACCGTTCCCATTCCCAGTCACCGAACGACTTCTTAGCTCCGCTTGACGCCCTCCTCTCCCACCACAGTCGCATCCCTTGACCCTCGACATTTCAAGTCAGCGATGGGTAACGACGGCGGCTCGATCCCCAAGCGCCGCGAGTTGGTCAAGAACGCCGCCCGTGCTCCAACCATTTCAGAACTCAAAGCGACCGTTCTCGAATCTCTCGGTCATGCCTGGGCGCATTGCGCACTCAGTGGCGAACCCCTCGACCTCGATACTCTCGTCTCGGACTGGCGCGGCCGCCTGTACAACTACGAGGCGATTCTTAAGGGTCTAATGCCCTCGGACGAACCGGCCGACGTGACCCCATCGAGGTTAGGAATCAAGTCATTGCGCGACGTCGCCAAGTTAAAGGTTTCCAAGAATGGAAGCACCTTGGTGTGCCCCATATCCATGAAAGAACTAGGTCCTTCGGTCAAGGCAGTGTATTTGGTGCCTTGCGGACACGTCTTTGCAGAGGTGGCGATCAAGGAGATCCAAGAGAAAACTTGTCCAGAATGTGGCGGAGAGTTCAGTCAGGATAACATCATCGCCATTCTTGCGCACACGGAAACAGACCTGAGCCGACTAGAGCAGCGAATCGAACAGCTCAGAGGACAAGGTCTGACACATACACTGAAAAAGGACAAATCTGAGAAGAAAAAGAAGCGCAAGGGCGACGACCTCAGGGAAGACTCCAAGGGGAGCAGCCGGCCAGCCAAGAAGACTGAAGATGCCAGAATCAGTGGCATCAATAACTCGTTTGCAGCGTCGCTAACAGCCAAGGTCCTTGCTGAGCAAGATGAAAGAAACAAGAGGAGGAAGTTGGCCGCAGAGTCGGCGCCCCAGAGAAGGGAAATTGCAAGAGGATAATACTAAGGTCTTAGTACCTACGTTCCATACATACCTACCTAGCCTTTATTCGTCAATTTGAA
Organism: Fusarium robinianum; assembly: GCA_013623725.1. Lineage (NCBI taxonomy): Eukaryota > Fungi > Ascomycota > Sordariomycetes > Hypocreales > Nectriaceae > Fusarium > Fusarium robinianum. Next base: position 23,914 of record JABFFI010000460.1, on the reverse strand, counting down.
AAGTGATACCCTTGATACCGCCACAGATTGCGCCTAGTATGGTTCTGTCTGTCCCCTTGTGATCGTTGACACTCTCAATAAGATGCCGCTGGCTAGAATAGTATGTAGAAAAGAACCTAAGTCAATCTAGATAGACCGCTGAACAATATCTGTCCATCGGTTCAGCATCCCATTTAAGTAGCGGGCTGGTACACAACTGTCATAGGGCATCGGTAAGACTATGCAAAGTAGAATTATCTAAATTTCATGATTATTTTATAGTTATATAGTCGTCTTGAGCATGCGAGACATGATTCAGAGTTGCGGCCGTTCTGGTTGCCAAGGTCGTCTCAAGTTTACCCTATAGCGCCAGACTGGATCGGGGATCAATCGCAAATCCTGAATCATCTACTCTTTCAACATCTCAAAAATTCCCTGTAAATTTTCCATTTACTCTCTCCGGGGTCGGGATCCCGAAAAAAAGTTGACCAGACACCCCCATCCTCGGCCGGCCCAACTGTCGCGTTCTTGATGCGTCTAGACTCAGGAATCCCAAACGGCGGCTCAAGGCTTGCCGCTTTCAAAGTGGCTAGGTCGAAGTCCTGGATCCCTTCAAGAGCTGAGGATATTGGAGACAATGGCTCCGAGGACATCGAGCTTGGCGTGCGCTCAATGGAGGTTCCGCTGCTGGATCCGTTGCTCGACGGCCCTTCAAATATGAGTTCGTCGAAGGCAGATGGAGGAGGAGGGAGAGTCGGAGGCTCCGATATTCTGATCTTGATTTTGGCTGGGTGGCATTTATGGATGTTGATTGAGTCTGGTTGACTGTCATCCGTGTCCGTTGAGCCATTCGGGCTCTCGATTGCCCACGAGGGACTCCTTGACCAGTCACTTAGTATCTCAGTTTCGGATTCCTCCATCTCGATAATCCTGGCCGCAATCACTGCCGTTTCTCGTGTGATCCAGAGGTTCTCCCTGCGGCTGCGCATCTTGTCCTCAGTGAGCAGCTTGAGAGCCGCTCGCCTCAGGAGCGGATGGCGACACTTTGACGCAGTCCAGAAGACGGGGGCCACCAGTTCAGTCTCAAAGGAGAATGATTCCATCTTGGAGTTATTCGAGAGGCAGTGAATGATAGAAGAGGCTATTGAAATGATGGCGGAGAAGGCGGGTACATGAGCATCGTAGGCAAGTTCGTACGGCTGGAGGGCTGTGGATATCCAGATGACGCTTGATTGATGATACATCCGCAGTAGGTTGATGGAGTGCTCAGAAGCGGGTGGATGAGGACTCATTGAAGTCAGGACGGTAAAAGCAGCGTGCCATCGAGCTACCTGCGACAAGAGTCGTTGCTGTTCAACGTGAAGCTCATGGAGCTCCTGGGGGTCAGGATTGGGATTGAAGGCCGCAGCGAGCCCCTTCTTGCCAAACTGTAAGCCCTCATCCATGATGAAGTACAATCCGCATCTGGCCTCATCAACGGTTGCGAACACGGCTGGCACCTCGGTCCAGCTCTTCAGATGCGTCGGGATCGGGGCGGGATGACTTCCAAAGAGGAAGCTCGCTAGACTTAGGCGAGCATAGATAGGGACAAGTGAATGCTTCACCATCTGCATGGGCAGAGAGTGTCCATCGGCCAGTCCAGAGAGGATCTTCCTGCCCTGGCAAATGTGCATCTGGGCAGCGGCGTCTCGATTGGCAAGAAACTCGACGCAAATGAAGAGGATGCAGACTAGCAATGGGATTGCAGAGGGCTCATCGCGTTGATGCCAGTTGCGCAGTGATCGAATGGCATTGGTATACTCCCGAAATGCAAAGCTTCTGTCGATCACTGTACCCTGAGTGGTCTTCTTGTCGATGTGCTCATGGAGGCTGCTCACAGCCAACATGGCATGACGTACTGCCGGCTCCGTCACGCTCAGCTTCAGGACCAAACCACTCCAAAAGCCAGCATCGACGCTGCCGGAGAGGATCTTGGAGGAGCGGGTGCGGTAGTAGTCAAACGCGTGCCTCTCAGCAGGGTGCTCAAACCCAGGTATGGCAGCCGGGCTCAGAGCCAACGGCTCAGGAGAAGAGTTCGGGCTCGGTCGGTAACCATCGCACTTCCAGCCGGTTTTGAGACAGCGAAGACAGTGTGGCTTGCCCTCGTCGCATTTCACCTTGCGGGCCCTGTGTAGGATGTTCTGGTTTAGTGAAGATGAACTCGTTATGTGGGGAGAAGAATCACGCGCGAGTGACGGACTTGCAAGTGATGCAGCCTGTTCGGACTTTTTTACTGCCCTTCCGACCTGATGGTCGTGGGGAAGTTTGTGACGGAACTGCGAGACTAGAGACGGGGGATTGTTGGTTCATCCTATCGAAAGCGTGAGAGAGAATGTCCAGGGTGGGATATCTGCAACAACGGTGAATGCCGGTAGTTGAGAGTCCGAGATTCAAAGTCCGAACTGATCAATGGCAATCTGAGAGGAAAGATTATGGCTCTGCCGATCTATTTAAGATTGATGAAGTTTGAGGCTGTGTCTCTTTCCGTAGAGCTAGGGGTATCCTTGAGGCTCGGTAGGGCTATGCTACTAAGTATACCTAGTGAATAATAGAGATTAACTACTACCTATGAATAATTTGTATGTATTAGAATAAAAGTATCTCCACCCCATTCTCCCCATCCCAGATTGAGATTGGCCTTCTTTGACCTCATTGCTAAGACGAGCCAACATGACCGTCGATCAAGCCTCATCACTCCCTGGCGACATAATGATTCTGCAACCTAGAAAATCCCCGTCACGGCTTCCCCACTGGGAGCCTCCAACTGATCCCCTAAAGCCGGAGCTTCCATACCGCAGAGACCTATCCCTCAACATCCGGCCTCATGTCCCCCCCCATCCCTTTGGCCTCTCCTACGCCAGGGGGACTGGGCGCCCGCAAGCTGACCCAAGAGACCTTCTCACCTTTACGCAGAGTGAATGGTGCCTTCAGAGCCCTCCCCTGGACACGCCGCCTCACCCCGATGTGACCACGCGCGGCCTCCGCATCCTGCAAGAGATGGTATGCGCCGATGGTCGGGGGGCTCAGATTCTGCACTGCTCATTTGATGACGACGATGACGGTCGAGTCTATGTCGCAAAAATCTACGATGCCCTCTATTATTCATTTGACGACAGAGGTCTTGGGCGGCCAGCTGATGTGGCGTGGAAGGCTGATCGGGACTACAGCAGCGAGGCTGCCTCGTACGAGGAGCTACAGAAAGACGGAGTTGATGGTTCGCTCGCGCCCAAGTATTGCGGATCTTGGACCTTTGATATGTCCCATCCAGCATCTCCCGGACTCACCCGTCCGGTACGCATGATCCTCATGGAGTGGATCCACGATTCTATCACTATGCAAGATCTGCTGGCAGGGGATCCCATAGCCCGTTTCCCTGCTGAGCATCGACTCAACATCTTAGCCGAGGCCATGGAAGTTTTCTGCAAAGTCGAGTTTCACGGCGTGAGGCATGAGGACTTTGCTCCACGAAACGTCCTCCTGATCGGCACCGAGATAGAGTCTCGAGTACCTCGGGTTATGCTGATCGACTTCAATGAGTCTACAGTCTTCAGCCGGCCAAACTGCAGGTTTATACACAACAAGAGCGACCTGCCTATGAGCCCAAAGTGCTTCTTCTGGGGTCTTGGCCCTGGGGATTTCATAGATTGGGTTCCAAATTCGCACCATCCACCCCCGGCCTTCAAGGGCTGGTTAAAGGATCGCTGGGAGCATGCCGGGGGGTTCTGTGGGACTCCCGATTACGTCCTAGGGTATGACTACGATGGGCCCGTCGAGTTTGTTTGCCCATGCGACAAGCAAGACCAGCTTCCGTGGGAGCTTCCGGCCAGAAGTAGAAAGGTAGCATAGTAGAATGGTATTATAGGAATCTTGTTACAGCAGAGTGGATGCGACCGTTGTCACAAAGGCGTCGTCATAGAAACATAAACTTGCTTCGCGATTGGTCTGCTCGGACTTGATAGCTCGGACTCAGTTGCACTGCCCCAGGTCCCTGATCGCGAGCATGTTTGAGCTTCACCTCAGCCTCAGATTCGGCGTCAACTCCACAGCCTCGAACTTTGCACTGACAACCCGAGATTGATTTAGGTTCTTGAAAGCGCGAAATATTGTCAATTGCTGTATATCATCTCTGAATCTGGAGAATCCCTGCCCCAGAGGGCGGCATTGCTTGAGGAGGCTTGGCCTGCTACTCGGACTTGATGAGATGGATGAGAGCCCTTTCAATTACATTCGAATCGACAGAACTCTGGTCCCCAATTCGTCGTGATGAAGATTACTCGGTTCTCTGGCAGCCATGACACTTACGTGGATATCTATATAATTAGGAGTCCTTCGACATGCTGAGGATCATGATGCCCTCATCCTTCGGTTCCCAACTGACTCCTTCAGCCCACTACGACTGCTCCTTCAACTAGTTTCCTTCTATTTTCGATACCCTTCTCACACTGCGCTCTTCTTCAGTCTTAAAATGTCTTTTTTGTTAAAGGTAGTCACGGTACTGGCCGCTGGCGCGTTCGTTCTCGCCGACGCAAAAGCATGCCCGCCTCTCGGTGCTGTCTTCCCGGCTCCTCGAGCCCCAGGCCAGAACAAAGCTGTGAAGGTCGCTGCTGAAAGGCTAAAGACCGGCTTTGATGAGCAGACATCTGCCCTGTTTGAGACGTCTGGGCTCTCTATCAGTGTTAAATCCATCCACGAGGATGAGCCCCTCTTCAGCTACCATTTCACACCCCCAAACACTGGTTTGGGTGCAGATGAGATCAATGAGAACACCGTTTTCAGGATTGCGAGTGGATCGAAGCTTTTTACTGTCCTGGCAGCTCTCCAGAATAGTAATATTGACATGGAAGCCTCCGTTTTGAAGTACTTGCCAGAGCTGAATGCCACTGCCAAAGACGATGCCATCTTCTCCCTCCGCTGGGAGGATGTCACAGTCGGATCTTTGGCCAACCATCTTTCCGGAGTTGGTGTTGACTGTGAGTATTTCCGTTTTTACTTATTTAGAGATTTGTACTCATGATCACCAGTGGCGCAAGACTTGGGAATTGTCGGCTCGGAGCCTTGGGAGAAGATGGGTCTTCCCAAGATCCCTAAGGGCAGTGGTCCATCTTGTTCTGGTCTTCCCGGCACCGTCCCCTGTACTAAGAAGGATCTTCTGAAGCAAGTCAACCTTCGGCCTCCAGTTTATGGCCCCTTTACAAATCCCGTGTACTCCAACGTTGGTATAGCTCTTCTGGGTCTTGTCGTTGAAGCCGCCAACAAGAAACCATTCGAGAAAGTCGTACAGCGGGATATCTTGGACGCTCTGGGCATGAAGAGGACCACTGTTGGCAAGGTCCCCTCGCTTGAAGATCTGTTTATCCCAGAGGGCGAGTCTACGTGGAACGCTACTCTCGGTGTCTTCGACTCGTATGTTGAGCCGGATTTCATTTCTCTTGGGTGACATTGCTGACAATCCATAGCGCCGGTGGCATGTATTCATCCGTCGCTGACATGATCATCTTTGCTGAGGCTATTCTTAACAACGACCTCCTCTCCCCCGTTGAGACCCGAAGGTGGATGAAGCAAGCCTCCAACACTGCCTCGTGGGGCTACCAGGTCGGAGGACCTTGGGAGATCCTTCGTAGCGACAACATCACTTCTGATGGCCGTCTTATCGACGTATACACGAAGAGCGGTGACCTCGGTCTGTACCACACTCTTACTGGGCTTGTTCCAGACTACGATATCGTCATCTCTGTCATGTCGGGAGGTCTCGAGGTCTCTGCACACCCTTTTGTTACATCTACAATCTTCAGCGCTATCATCCAAACTCTCCTGCCTGGCCTGGAAAAGGCTGGTCGCGACGAGGCAAAGAAGTCTTTTGTGGGCGACTACTCCCACCAGACTACCAACTCGAGCATCTCGTTCAGGATTGATGACGGTCTCGGCCTCGTTATTTCGAGTTGGCAGATCCGCGGCTTCGACGTACTAAACAACATTGGCAGTTACAACTTCGCCGCTCTCGAGACTGGAAAAATTACGAAGAATGAGTTCGTCGATGCGCGCGTCTACCCGACCAACCTAGGGAAGCAAGGCCAAATTGCCTGGCGCGCCGTTTTCGACCTGAGCACGCCTGAGCAGGACACCGAGTTTAACAGTGGCCTCTTCTTCAAGGATGGAAGCTGCCAGACCTGGTTCCAGCAGGACCGCAAGGTGTATGACTTTTTGAGTCTTGATGAGTTGATCTTCGTTGAAGGAAAGAAGGGCGCCAACGCGGCTGTGAAGAGCCTTGGTTTCAACGTGACTATGAGCAGGGTGCGTTAATGCACCGGGAAGAAGACGAACACCGCTGGTAGAAGGAAGAGCGCGAATGTTGTGCTTGGAGTTGCGCCGGCAGCGTAGTTGGTAATGCTGAATAGATTCGAAGCTGAGCATGTTCAATTTTAGGCCTGAAAAAGTGCGAGGAAAAAGAGGATCCAATAGGAGCAAGGCATCCTTCGTGAAGCTGTAAGTACTTGTCGAGAGCGCGGAGTACATTGCCGATAGACGAATGAATGGCTGCCTGGACAGCCTCAACTGAGCCTGCCTTGTTACAAGGTGTGACATCCATTTCTAAACGGTACATCTGCCGGAATTCCACCCTATTGAATCGATTGAAACATTGTCGATTGAACCACTAGCGAATGGTTTCTTGACATCTGGATGTTTGAGCAGTTGTCTGAAGGGGACTGTTGTTGATGGGTTGAAACAATCCTGAAACGGCTCTGCAGCTGGTCGTTTATCTTCTCCTGACAGTGACGCCACCTACCCTGACTCCTCGTGTCCAAGTTTTCCGAACCGAAAACTCGATCAATTGAAACCTCTCATGCCCGCGAGTTCGGCCCCAGCTACCATCCCCCCTCCCCGTCCCTCCCCGCCAGGGAGGGCGAACCATAGGGCTGACCAGGCGGCCAAAGGGACGATCGTATCATCTGCCTGGCAGCGACACAGCCCATGCAACAGTGGCCATCACGAGCGAATCAGACGCTTGCTCGGACAGGGCCTTCAGGGATGTGAAGGGATCATCAGGGATTTATGCCCCTTTAGTGCCAGGAGAGTGGACCAGGACTGGCGACGGAGCCAGTCATAACGGCTACTGCGGGTGCTAGCAGCGGGCTCAGTTAACCCCTGCGACTTGTAGAGCCGTCGTTGACGCGAGGCAACCAGGTTCCTTTTGGCAGTGGTGACGGGCAATTTGTGGAGGGATGGGGGGAGTTGGGATGGAGGGTGAGAGAGAGAGAGGGAACTCCTTTGATCCCATTAATAACTTATCATGCTGACGGCTGCTCGACTCTCTGCGCCTCGACCCGGCTGGACAAACTGCTTGTCTCTTCGTTTTGTCGTTTGTTGACTCTTTTCCTTTTCGTCCTTCCATTTCTCGCCTCTCTTTACACCCCTCGATCTTTAGTGCAAACCTGAGAGAGTCCTTTCACAAAGCCTGTCACTGCATTGTCCCGGTCGTTTCATGTTAACTGAAGTGTTTCGTTTCCTTCTCTTGCATTAAACGCTTCTTGGTCCGAGTTACGCCTTTCATCAACGCTACGCATCCTCGTGCAATCGCACATAATTGTCTCAATGACGGACCAGAACAACACTTTTCGCGATATGGGCCTTCACCACCTCCCGCTGCGAGTGCGGGAGGCGCGGTATAGCGATGGATCTTTCAGCAAGTTCCCTAGTCTTAGCCCAAAGAGCGAGGCGCGCGCGGTAAAGCGTCTTCCGGAGAGCCTTCACTTCACGCCGGGCGCATTCCGTCTTCGCTCTCCCACGGAATCGTCCATGAGCAGCGTCTCGTCTGCGAACGCGCCGGACTCGGCGACCACGCATTCGGTCTCAACTCTTGCGAGCCCGATCAGCACAACCTTCGCTAGTGAAATCAACGAACAGTTCGCCGCCACAAGCATCGCGGGCTCAAGACCTGTGAGCCGGATCTGTCACCGGCATAACCCTTCCAGTGGAACGTGCTCGACCTTTGTCAACGATGAGGACGACGGAGCGATCATCACGGGCTATCCGGATATTGAACTCAAGATCCGGAACCTGAATGATGACCATAGACTCACTATCGTCGAAGAGCCCCAACCTGTCAGGTGAATAGCTGGAAGAGCCGGACACTGTACCATAATGGCTAATCGCAGCACCAGCCCACTCACGGAGTCGCCAGTCAAAGAAGAGCCCAGCACGCCAACTGAGTCTCGTGACGCGGACGATGAAGAGTGCGACCCCGTTTCTCAAAAGTGGGAGGAAGGCTCCTCGACATCCGAAGAAGTCTCGATGGAAGACACCCAGCTCGTGTTGGGCTACGTCCTTCAACTCGTGTATGGTGTTGATTTGTCGGAGACATCGATCCCTGCGGTAAAGGCCCAGAGCCTCGTTTCCAACTTCGTCCAGGACATCGGCCAGCACATCTGGCAAACTGGAGCCTCCGACGGCCAGCTTTCCCATACGTTGTCGAGTTCGAGCTCGTCGTCCAGTCCGTCTCAAGAGAGCGGCGATTCGCGACGAGGAGGCAAACGGAAGAAGCAGGGCAGACGAGAAGATGATGGCGACGACTTTAGCGATGGAGAGGGATCAGGTTACCTACCTATCAAGCGCGCGAGGCCGAACCCAAGGGACGACGAGAACCTCCGACTGAGCTGTCCGTTCAGGAAGCGGAATCCGCATCGATTCAACGTGAGGGATCACCACAGCTGTGCGATGACATATTTCCCCAAGTTCGCAGAACTCAGGTACGCTCGATCACCTCTTCGTTGACTCGGAGATGCTAACCCGCCGTCCCAGGCAGCACATCGTGAAGCAACATAAGCGAGATGACCCGTCTTCCTACGTCTGTGATCGATGCAACCGCGATTTCTCGACTCGTAAAGAACTACGAGATCACCAACGTCTTCCTAAGGAGTTGATGTGTGACATCGCTGACCATGACGCGGAGAGCGGTATTGATCCTAGTACTGCCACCAAATTGCTGAGTCGCAAACGTGCGAGCGGAACCTCACCCGAGGTCCAGTGGAAGGAGGTTTGGAATATCCTGTTCCCAGATGACGACGATATTGACGTCAAGACTTATGGTATGTGAATCGAGTCAACAGATAGGCGGCTGGGGCCCGGTGAGCTAACTTCTTGCGGTAGAATTCACACCCGTCATCGAGCACTTCGAAATCGCAACCCACTACCAGTTCGCTTTCGAGCAACTCAAGACCTCCCTCCTCGACAAAATCTCCAACCCAAACACTCTCGAAACCCTCGCCACAAAGTTCTACCAGTGCTTCGTAGAGACGCTCGAGCAATGTATCTCCAGCGCGCAGAGCATGCCCTACACCAACCGCAGCAACAAGAAGAACGAGATCCTGAAGTCCCAGGCCACCACGGTCCCGGGCATCGTCCAGCGCAAGGGACATGGGATTCTCCCCCGGCCTGACTCTGGCGTGGTTATGGACGACGGCTCCGAAGAGAGTGGTAGTGTGCTGGCCATGGGTCTCGCCCACAAGGATAGTGTGAGGACGGTACGAGGAGGAGCGAGAAGGGGGAGCGGTCAGATTCCCGAGACTGTGAGGGAGGTCATTCCCGCGACGACACTACCAACCGGGTTCGACGAACTCGTGCGACATCCGTCCATGACGCCGCTGAGCGTTCCGAACGGATCGATGGGCCCTACCGATGTCCAAGCATGGAGTAATGAGGTGTTGTACTCCCAGCTTAATGATGGCACGATGGGCAACCTGGACCAGTTTGTACATCCCGGGGAAGTCACACCACAGACTGACTACATGAACATGAACTGGGTGCCGCCGATGTACCAGACTGGATTTGACGGAATGCATAATGGTTATACGGGTTACAATGGGCAACAAGGATGAAGGGGTTTGCGAAAAATGAAGACCTGGTGGTCTGATTGTATCACTAGTTATAGTATTAATACCGGACATGTCCTGCCCGAGGGACTGAAACAAAGACAGCACTGTGTTTATAATGATCCCAAGAAGACATCGCCGTGAGATGCAGACATTCCCTAATGCTAGCGTCGTTCGGTCATGACCACTCGCTGCCATCGGGACATCATTGCCATCCTGCTTCGTCATTCATAGTCGGGAGGACTGCAGATAGCTCACCACCCGAGTCTCCTCCACTTCCATTTTGCAACATCAATCCCTTTGCCTGCTCAGCCAAGTTCCACGTCACGGCGCACTCGCCCAGCGCCTGCATCAACGGCTGGGACTCCTCCGGGACACCCAGGGTGTTTATCACACGGCTTGCCTGGACAACGCCGTAGACGAGAATGAGGGGCGAGTGGCGGAGACCGTATTGATGCCGATACCGCCGCAGAATGGAGGCGATATCTTCAGCCGAGGATAGACAGTATTGGCGTGAGCCCTGGTCTTCCCCACCAGACTGGGATGAGACGGCCTGGTCGAAGTTGAGGGCGATGCGAGCGCTGTGAAAAAGCAAGCTGTTGGGGCCGTCAGATGATGTTGGATGGCGTCTCTTTCACCTCACTAATTAAGATAGGTACTCACTGTAACATTGCAACACTTGGGATAAGAGGCGTATCAATTGGCTCCCATTTCGTCCACTCAGCACGACCTGGCAAGGCAGACTTCCAGCGACACAGCTCAATGTTGAGGGTATCGAGACATGCTCGACGGTTCATGCCATCCATGGTAGATCGGGGAGAAAACAGGGTGCACAGCATCCGTTCAATGACTCTGGAGAGGTGGATTTGCTCTCGGTAGTATGGCACCATGGATCCGATCTTGACCAGTTCGCTGTCACTTCCTGAGAAGCCGACTGAGCGCCAGGGCCTCAGCTCCGGAACGTCACTGTGCGTTATTTAAGTTGTATCCTAAGTCGTCATGGGGAGGGGATTGACTGTACGGCTGTTGTTCCATCGGCTCAACCTCTGCATCGTCGTAGTATAGATATACTGGACGGCCGAGGATGAGACTGATCAACTTGTCAGAGATGTAGCATCCCCAGTAAATTCTCCTGCGGATCTCGACATCGCCATCTGTTGTCAAAGACGCATCGTAGGATATCCAGTTTTTGGGATCTTTCTGAAAGCCCAAGTCCTGCGCGATTCGGAAAGCAATACCTTGAACGAAGTATGCAATTTAGTGTCTAACCAACGCCCCGGAGACTGAGGATCGTACTTACCAGAGAACCCCCAGCCCTTGGAGAGGTTGCCTCTCCCAATCTCATAGAAGGCGAGGCAGAGGAACGCCTGAACAGTCACAATAGATGGTCTAGTGAGTCCAGTCACCATCAAGATACTCTCAGCAGCGGTGTAGAATTGTTCGCTAGACCGTCTGTCTTCCTCGTCCGGCGACATTAGAGTCCCGAGCGCGCAGATAGATAGGAGGAGTGCAGAAGACCAGTATTTGCAATTAGTCCGATCGCTGAAGTGATCTTGTAGGAAGCCCTCGCGGTAAATGAACATGAACTGGGGATACTGCCACTTGAAGAATTGCATGAGGGCCTTGGATATGGCTTCGTCCTCAATGTTGATACCAAAGTGCTCTAGGACGTGGGCGAAGTTCGACTCGGAGCCCGTGTACAGCGGCGGTTGTGTTGTCGCGTCTTTTCCTGCCCGCTCTGCTTGATTGACGGTTTGGGCTCGATATATGCTGGTAGCTCCATGATAGATCAGTGAGCCGTCGAGTCCTGGCTGTAGATCTGCCTTTCCATGAGTGGGAGCCTCGGTCGAAGATCCCGTCGCTGTGGTGTTGAAACTGGCCTCTGGGGGACGTTTATGGAACGAGACAGTGCTTAGAATGGCATCTCGGTCTCGTGGTGAGGCAACTTGAACATTGGTGATGAAGTTCTCGAGCCAAGCGACACGATCCTCCAGACTCTTAACGTATTCGTGTGAGGCAGGGCGTCTCTTCCTGTCGACCTGATGGTACTCGCAGTTGTGCTGGGCCTTGACACAGTTCTGGCACGGTTCTGTCCGAGAGCATTTTAGCTGTATCAAGTTAACTCATCTGGGTTCAGCGTGTCTTGTCAACGCCGGCACCTTTCGATATTGACACCTCTTACAACTTCCACGCGTTAGAGACATCAACTAGAGGCCTGGAGTTGTGACTTACGAGAGGTTCTTCTTCTCTTTCGTGACATGTTCTTGGCCTGTATCCATGGATGAATCGTCAAGACAAGACAAGACACTTGTCTAAGATGTAGGAGTTGCTCCGGTGAGATGAAAAGAGGAAACGAGCGTTGGTTATCACGTGCAGATAGAATTTAAGAAAACAAGATGACGTAAGATCACGATATTGTGCATCCTGGGGTTCATTTTACCCGAACTCTATCGAACCATCTTCAATAACATCTCTGACGAGAGCCGTCCACCGTGTCACTATGGCAACCTTGGACTATCCTTGAGGAATATTCCATGCTAGAGAATCTATAATTTCCATAACTGATAGAAAATCTTGAAAATATATTGCACCTATACTTTGTAGGCCTTCTAATATCGAAGAGTCTGATGAAGCTACGCGAGTCAGTTGTCCGTCTCATACACCATTCTTCCGCAACCCTCATCATTCGAGGGAGAGTCCCATCTCCAGCCCAGCTTCAATAACATCTACTAGCCTCTCGACATCGCTCAAGTTACTGTAAAATCCAAAGGAAACTCGTACCCCCCATCTGAAAGCCGTCAATGCCACATCGTGGGCCTTGAAGTGATCTGCCCACTCCTGTCTATAAAGCTTGAGGATGTACAAGTGAGGTGCATGGTTTTTCTCTTCCGTTGGCCCAGCAAGCTCGACCCCGATGCGCTTGCACTTCTCTCGCAAGGCATCACCAAGAGCATACATATGTTTTTCAACATCTGCGGGGCCCATAAGATCGAGGTAGAACTGTAGAAAGGCCTTGGCTGCTGACGCCCCAAGGAGGTTCAGGTTTGCGTGGTCGTATCTTCGAGCCGAAGGGTGGAAGCTAATTGGGCCATCTGGGATCACGAAGTCCTCAGCAGGGTTACTGAGGGAGCCGTAGCCCACGATGGGTGGTGTCGGATCGAGGGAGTCGATGAAGTCTTGTGCAACATAAAACGCTGCAAAACCCAGGGGGCAGTTAAGCCCCTTGTGAAGGCTGAAAGCGGCAGCAGACACACCGAGGGCTTGAACATCAACATCGGCAAAACCGACATGTTGCGTCAGATCTGCGAGGACATGAATACCCCGGGGTCGGTACACAGCGGACACGTCCGCTATGTCATTCCGCTGCCCGCTGTGGAACATGACAGAGCTGAGTCCAATGGCACGCGTTCTGTCGTCAATGTAGGGCTCAAAAGTAGCTGCATTCGCTGTGTTTGCAAACCCCGTGGCCTCCGCCTCTGTTGGGACCTGCCGAACCTCGATCCCCTGAGATCGTAGAGCGAGCCAACCGTACGCCTGGTTCGGGTGCTCGCAGTCGAGAATGACTACATTGTCCCCTTCCTTTAGCCCTAGGCTACGCATGAAGTAACCCATGGCTTCGGTGGTATCCCTTGTGAAGGAGATGCAAGACGGGTCAGCATTGATGTATCGCCCCAGGAGCGCCCTGGTGTCCTCAACGGCCGACTTCCAGAACGGTTTTGGGGATAGATGGTGAATCCACTCTGAGCAGAACTTGCTGATCGCTTCGTGGACGACTAGATTCGAGGGGGGCATGAAGCCGGCGTTGAGGTGTGTGACATTCTCGTCTGCGACAATGGGGACCAGTCGACGGAAAATATCGAACTTGTCCAGTGACTTGGGGAAGATTTTGAAGTTGTTCACCGCGCTGATGTTCGAGGGATCATCTTGGGCTGAGATTTCTTCGACGCTGATGGGAGCCATGCTGAAAGATGGAATAAGGGCAAAGATGAAGGAGGTGGGTGTTCTCAAACAAGACTGTAAGAGGATGGGGATGTAGAAAACAGCTCTCTTGTGTGAGGCCGTACTCGACCGCTATATAGGTCGACATATCCAGCCCCCTGACTGACGGAAACCTCCTCTTCACTCCATCGCGGGCTACGCCGGTTCTGCGAGACTCGAGTAAACGTCATGAGGATATGAACAGATTTGGGGATTACATGGCGACGCAAAAAGCCCCACCACCCGGTTCCTGACAAGCTTCATGATGATGAACCAGTATCAAGTTCTAGGAATGGTTGACGGAGACCCAACCCCATTTCGGTGCCCCTTCTTCATTGGTGGCAGAAACACGGGTTGGCGAGGGACTTAAGGCGCAGGAACGGGGACCCAAGCCCATGGACTTGGGTAGTTGAGTTCAGAAAAGGGGAGGAGGTAGTTAAGGGTTGCTTCACAACAGGGGAGCTTCAATCTCGAACTGGTCCGTTGATATGTAAGTTCTCCGTTCTCGGCATCTGCTTGACAGTCCCGCCGAAACGGAGACCAAAGTCCATTGACCCCGCAGCGCTAGGGTAAGCGTCTTTGGGGTCATCCAGGCCTTGTCCGGCCAGATCGGCGGCGTACCCGGCTTCGGGAGACGGGGACCAAAGTCCGCTGTCCTAGATGAACGCATTTAGCACGTGCTTGACATCAAGTTTCAAGACTAGGTATTCAACCTCAAGGCTCTCATGATTTGAATAGTATGTCCTGGTTGTATGAGGCCGAGAAACTTTTGACTGGTTGGTTTCGAGGATCGCGGGGATGGACGTGGAGGCCAAAGGCGCGCTCTGATGAGAAATATATGCTATCTTTATCTCCCGACAAGTAGGTCCTAGGCCAGTTTAATCGTGGTGATGGAATATGTTACCACCCACAAGACTACAATGCGGTCCTTGGTCAAGGTGGTTTCACGACAGAGTCGCAGGGGTGACATAGAGATCGGCTCGGAGTGGACTCGTTCGGAGAATTTGCACAACAGTACTGAATGAACTCTTGTGTGGAGCGACGGTCGGGGATTATTATAGAACCAGGGGACCTTACTATACCCTAGGCCTGGGGAAGTGCATCAAACAAGCATCCTCTTACGAGGAGGGCATTCTGAGAGCCCGAGTTTCTATATATAAGGTAGGCATGGTCATCTTCATGGTGATACAGCATGAATTTTGACAGGATTTTCCTGCCAACATCGTGCCGATTCAGCCCTCAAAGAACAGAACACCGAATGCCCCAATTACCTCATGGCTTGTCGCCAGAATTCCGACATGCAGGTGCGGACTTCTGCAATGCTTCTCCCCTGCAAGCGCTGCGGATCCGCGAATACCCATCCTTCAGTTCCTGATACCAAGATTTATACTCTCGTGTTCCTGCGAAGCTCCAGCGGCGATATCTTAGGGAATCATGACCGGCACGGCCCGTCTCCCCAGCAGCCTAGACGCAGAATCGTTCCCGAGGCAGACTGCACACCTCCACGGGATACTTGTCAAGCACTCATATGCAGGCATCTATCAGAACGAATAGAACTACAGCGAGGTCTCAGATGGGTCATCGGCCAGCCCAGAACTTCCCCGCATGGGTACTGAAGGAGGTGTTGGTGGGATCCAGTCTGGAGTACAGTTCGGTAAACACAGGTCTTGTGAATGGGTCGTCAAAGTTCTCATTGCGGAGAGCTGAGTGTAGCCATGCATCATGTTTGCTTGAATCTAATGCCCGGTTTGCCCCTCGTGTCAAGACACCATTGGCCTTTGAGCTGTCATATGCAGAACATACTTCTCAACGGTTGCACTCTTGACATCTTTGTGCCACAGTGAAATATGTCGACGCCAAATTCCACGAAGAATCCTTCTTCCAGGATGCCACACAATCTCGATCTTTTGTTCATTCAGTCCATCGACACCAACCACTGCGAGGATATGCAGCCTTCCCATATGTCCCCCTGTCAATGCACGTCAGCTTCACCGACACACCACACGAGAGAGGCACCAGGAGGCCCTGCCCCCATATTCCAGATCGAAATGTCGAAACAGAAAGAGGAGCAATTGCGACGGGACGCCCATATCGAAAAAAATCTGAGCCCAGAGATCGAACCGCAAATACGCTGGCATCTGGAAATAGATCCAGAAATCTGTTGTGTATTTGCCTCCTTCACATCGGAATATGCTGCAGGCGTGTACTACGATTCTCTGGCCCACAGCACAAAGCAGTTCTGTCTCAACTCTGGTGACAGAGTGTATCTGAGACCTCTACAGACACACCGAGAAACACGGACACCCGAGGACGAAGCGATGAAAATAGGAGTCGTCGTGAAGAAATCAGAGGCAAAGACCTGGGAGGGCCGTTTTACACAATTACTTGACCAGAAGATCACGCTGGACCGGAAAACTATTTGGTTCTCGAATGACTTTATCGTCTGCAACCAGATAGATCCCGAAGGAGGCAATAAAAACAGGTCTCGGAACAGGAGGCAGGATATAGCGGCGTTTTACCAAAAACTCGAGGCAAGATACCCTCCTCCCCTTAAGGCGAGCCTTCATGTGGCAAGAAGTGGCTTCCAAACGGTTGGGAGTTGGTGCCGGAGATTGTTTGGGCGAGAGACACACTGAGATGCGAGGAAGAATCACGGAGGTGAGGCGAGGGACTGACAGCCGATGTCTAGGACTTTCCCGTCCTTGGGTATTCTTACTGTTAGACGAAAATGACTAGTTTCTTTTGATCTTACGATCGTTTTTTGACCCTCATCATCATCCCCCCTCTTGGCTTGGCCTCTAATCCCAATTCCTGGAAGATGATATCTCCATACACCTTGTCTAGGTCGGTGTAGGCCATCCTCGGCTCGGAGTTGGGCTTCAGGCCAACGCACTCGAAAGAGTAATCACGAGCCGTCATAATCAATACAATTTTCAACTCATTCATCGCCAAATTCTGACCCGTGCAGGATCTTCCTCCTCTGCCGAACGGTCTGAAACATGACCGCGGGATCTCCTCTAGCCACCTCTCGGGCCTGAATTCCGTCGGATCAGGGAAGAATCGTGCGTCATAGCTGAGGTTGTGGCCGGTCATTGCGATGAGCAGGCCGTTGTCGATGGGAAGTTTCTTATTATCGTGGGTTATGGTCATTCCGGGGGGAGCCTCACGGACGCCGAAGCCGATGGGGAAAAGTCTCAGTGTCTCCTTGATGACGGCTTCTGTGTACGGCAAGCTTTGGAGCTTCTCGGGGGCATCGACGAGCGCCTGGGGTACTTGCCGAAAGTCGCTTCCAAACTGCTCGATGTGCTCCTCGCACATCCTTTCAACCACCTGAGGGGCTTTGGACAGAAGCATGTACATGTACTGCAGTGGAATGTGTAAGAGGTTGTCAAGGATCAGGGATTTTGGGCGTTTTAAACTTACGCAGATGGTATCTGTCGCTGTTCCGTGGCCACCAAGAAGCAATCCCTTGATGCTATTCCAGGCAGTTAGTTCTGCTTCGGGGCTGGACACTGATGATGGGCTACGAACTTGGCAAGAAGGAGACTTTCGTCGGCTTTCGATAGTCTAGGAGCCTTTGAGGATTCCTTGCCTTCCTCGGCTCTCTTTTGAACATGCTCTAGTAGCATGAGATCGAGGATGCTGGTTGGGTCCTTTCGAGAGGGGACGATTCCCTCGTTAGTCAACAATTCGAAGCGTTCGTATATCTTTTTGGTCATGGAGGGATGCAGTCTTCCAAGAACCTGTCGCCTCCTCCACCATCTGAAGACCTGGACAAAAGGGTTAAAACCAACGGTCACATCTGTTGCTCCATGTGCGAGTTGAACCATCTCTCGTATATCGTCTAGATCCTGACTTCCTCTTGCCTGTGCGTGCAATGAGAAGTTGAAGACAATCCTGGAGATGACATCAAATATAACTTTGGTCACTACTTCTTCCAAGGAGAAGACCTCCTCGGTTTGGGCCAATTTGTCGAGTGTGAGACGGAATGTCGTGAATTCATCAACCATAAGCCCTGTAAGGTGGCGGATGTGAGCCCAGGAAAAGGCGGGAAGAATAGTTTTATGTAATCTCTTCCACAATGCGCCGTTAACTGTAGAAACGACGCCTTCCCCGACCATGGGACGGAGGAGATCTCCTGCTATCGGATGAACCGGCAGCACCCTGTTGACTGATACCTCATCAAGGAGGGTCGGGTCTGTCAAGACGACGATTCCGAACGAAATAGGCCAAAGATCGAGGTAGAACATTCCGTCGAGATTGTATTGGCGTGCGATTTGCGTGTACATTGCCTGCGGGTGACACCCGGGTGGCAGCATAGCTGAAACCTCTCCCATCACTTTGAGATGTCCGAATACCCAACTGTGAGGGGGGCCTGGCTACCTCTGTTGTCAGCTGTCCGTGTCGGCATTTCAAATCATCGTGCTTGAATTACCAAGTTTCGATAGAAGCGGCGCTGTTGATATGCGCGGCCGATGGTGAAGAAAACAAGAGTCACAGCGAATGTCCATACGGTGAAAAGGACAGGCCGCTGCGAGGCCGTCGCCAGGAACCGATCAAGGGTGTCCATTTTGGCCTCTGTTGGGGTAGTCAATGAAAATGAAAGAAGTTGTTGACAGGAAAAGACGGGGGTAGTGTAGTATTAATACTGACCAGCAACGGTTCCTTAACTTGACTAAGGCACTGACATGTTCTCGCCGTCTCTGGATTTAAATGCATGCCGTCAGCGCCAGCACCGCCTCCACGAAAGCAACATAAGCCAATTGCATTGGTTTTATTAGCCATGGCCCCCAAAACCTTTGCCCAGATTGTGGAGATTAGAAACGTTAGTGCCCAGCTGAGATTTAGCAACGCTCGGCACTGCTGGTGTTGACAAGCGGTAGTAAGCCGAAGCGCGTCATTGAACCCGAGTAGGGTAAGGACATTTCGGTAACCTACTTAGTTCTAGGAACCTAATTGGCTGGCGTAGCGTAGCTCCCTTCATCTGGCCACCACGTTGTGGGCGTGGGGACTATCATTATCGTTCCAGGGTCAGAAGTCTCCGCTAGTATTCAGTGATTCTTGGTCTCGGTAGCGTCTAATTTGGTTCTGTTTCCTTTTCCAGAACATGGTGAGTTGAAGTGCCTCACTCTCCGTGGCCTTGGACCAGTATGGGAGTTTCATCCTTGGTATATCTGCGCTTATAGTCTTGACCATTCTGGCTTTTTTTAATGGAAAACTCCAAAATCCCACTTCTCACTACCAGTGGCTCGAACTTTTTCCCATTTTCCATAGTGGAGTTGGTACCTTGTTGGTCTAACCTGGAGATTCGGTCGGTTCTACCTGTCAACAAAGAGGATTGCATATTGAAAGGTAGACACACCACGGGCTCTGAACCGTTGGACTGAACACCCTCAAATAAGGTTGGAATATCGTTAAGATCTCCATCATCATGGCCACATACCATAAGACAGAGATACTGTTGGGAAGTGATGATTGACACACCAATCTGTTTATTTAGCGTACATGACGACAAAGTACAACATCATATACTCCATGCCTTTTAATTTAGGATTTCATGGCATAAATCACCTAGTTTTATATATTATTATATGCTATATACGCAACCTTGTGTGTCAACTACTGAAAGTGGTATGTAAAACATTACCTCCCATATTATAGTGAGGAGTCATCGCAGTTCTTTTCTTGCCACTCATAACTAGTGTTGACCACACCTGCTTAAGGTTGATGGGGAACTGCAGCACGGCATCTCTGCCACCCGCGAGAGTAATTATCACTAAACCATACTAGCACACGTCAGTGAGCTTGACGCCTTCTGCCGATTGGGTTTCTTCCCACTCCGCTACCGCATATCACTCTATATTCTATTGCCTGGCCTAGAACTATTAAAGAGTCCAATAATTGACGTTCCTGGCTTCTTCTTCGTCTAGTTGTCAAGTATTTACTGTCGTTAACCAAGACGTTGTCCAACAACAACGCGATAAATTCAGTCAAGCAACAAGGACCACATCGATTACAAGGTTATTTTCGTAACATTACCTGACTAATATGTCCCGTAGTCCCTCCGCGTTATATTACTTCAAAACAAACCAACGGCTAGAATTATGCCGCTCCCTTCAGAGACCTGCGGCAATTCGCACAGGCTATGATCCCACACCCAGGGCATTTGAACGCAAGCCGGGTGATACGGCTGCGACACCGTTGGCAAGTGTTGGCGCCTCGAATCTCTTCCCACCAGTCTCGGTGTAGACATGGCCTATCCTGCTCCCCTGAACCTCCCGGTGCTCTCCCTTTTTGTCTCCCCTTTTTAGTCCCCTGCTGAGTCCCCTTTTGAGTCTGACTGGCATTCCCGGGCCCGTTTCCGTTCCATTTAGCCTCGTCATGTTCACTTGCAGCCTGAGACGCTCGAACCTCATCCCACGCCTGCTTCGCCCGTCGAGTGGCTTCCTGGGCCTTGGCAGCCTCTCTTCGCCACCGGGCCTCCTCATACCGCACTCTTTCTGCTACCTCAACTTGTCGGCGCCAAATTACAGCCACCGAGGCCTCTCTTTCTCTCCTCTCCTTTTCTCTTTTCTCCTTCTCTCTTTTCTCCCTATCTCTTTTCTCCTTTTCTCTTTTCTCCTTTTCTGCTTTCTCCTTTTCTATTTTCTCCTTTTCTCTTTGAGCTTGTGCAAGCCTCTCCTGCTCTGCTTGCTTGCGTTGCTGCTCAGCCATCCTGGCCCACTCGTACTCGCTGGCTGCTTCATCACCTCGCCATGTAGCGTCGTGGAGCCTTTCCTCGGTCTTCTTTAACTGGTTCTTGTTCCGGTCCAGTGCCGACATGTACTGCTCAAGCTGTGCCTCAAGCACGATCATGCCTGTCTTTCGTGCTGTAGCGTTGCGATTCTGTTGCTCTTGTTGCGCTGGGCTTGGCCGCCGCCAGAATCCCAACCATCCGAGCTGGGATGCTTTATCGCGCTCGTCTTTCTTGATCTCAACTTTAAGCTTCGCTAAGGTTTCCATCTTCTTCTGGATTATTGCTATCGTGGAAGAAATGTCACTCTCGATACAGGCCTTTTCGAGGTGGAGGGTCTGTTGCAGCTTGTTTAGTTCCTCCCGGCGCAGTCGGAGTTTGCGCATCTTCTCTGTCTCCGAGAAATGGTTTCTGTTACCGTTGTTGAATGTTGGCGGATTTGATGGGCTGGTATATGCACTCTGAGCACCGCCGTTTTGACTGCTGCTCGTGGCTGCTGACTGCGGATGCTGCAAATCATACATCCGGCGTTTCAGAGGGTCGGAGAGTGTTGAGTAGGCCTCATGAAGCTGCAGGGGCGATGAGCCTTCCTAACTATATCTATGTAGTATAGAGTAGCTTGGGTCACACACTTTTTGGAAATCCAAAGTCGCATTCGGGTTGTTGGGATTTTTGTCTGGATGCCTTATTTTTGCGAGGCGCCGGTAGGAGACCCTGATTGCTTCTGAGTCTGCTGTCCCTGGCAGCTCCAGTAGGGCATAGTGATCGTTGCTTGCCATGGATGCAAAGATCAAGTCCTGGGGTCTTACAACGAGGTGAAGAGCCACTCGGGGGCCTTTTCGAGCGAGGAATGTGGTGGAAGCAGTGAGAGAGCTTTCCAGGCAGAGAGAGGTAATAATTTGAGGGGTGAATGTCTACTATTGTTCCACAACATATTCCGCTTCGAGATATCCAGTCAGAGAGCGAGCTCAATACGAGTTCCCATTGGCACAGCTGAGCATAGGTACACCATTTACCTATTGTACACTGGCTATAAGGAAGAAGCTGAACATATCATATAGAAGCGGATAAACGTAGGCTGAGTAAGCAAAGATATTATTATAGAATTCATTGCGAAAAAGGGAGTAGTAATAATGCCCCAGTATCAGCCTTTGACTAGGTATACGTTCTGCTAGCAAGAGAGGGTATGTACCTTATTCTAGCCCAACATAAAGAGTCACGTGCCCCAACCTTGACTCTACATTTCTGGAGGGGTCATCCATCTCCGGAGTATCTGTAAGAATCCTCATCAATACAAGCAGCGAAATGCCACCCCTACGCCTCCCCCCGGAGTTGCTGAACCACATTATCGGCTGCCTTGGCTCCGACTACTTCAGACAAGACACTTCCCGACTGACTATATCTCGGCTGTGGTACAGCCTCGCCTGGCCGGTTCTCGTTCAAGATCTTCGGCTCACGGGGGGATCAATCGCAAAATTCCTCAAGGATCCGGCAGTGGTCAACCGAAGCCAACCCTGCATCGCCGCGGTGGAACTAGGTTTTCAGGATCATGATCCCGATGCTCCTGATGACCCTCTCGAGGAATGGGATGCACAGCTCGACTCATCCCTGACCAACCTAGCGGCTGTGCTCCAGGAATGTCCTGGCCTACGGTGTCTAAAACTCAAAGCTGGAACTGGCACTCGTCTTCAGCGCATTGGGTATCTCAGAGCACAGCCCCTGGCCAATTTTCTCTCTCTCCAACATCTTACGTCTCTTGAATTCGACACGGCAGGCATAAGTCCGCGGGACGTGGGTATTCAGGGAATACACCTCTGCAGTTTGATCAACAAATTGCTTCTGACACTGCGGCGGCTCCATTGCCGAATGGGTCTCGTTTGCGAATATCTATTGGAACCCCCAAAATCGAACAAGCTTCTTGATCTGGAGGAGGTCATCATCAGCATGTGCTTCTCTGAGCCCACTGAAGAGTTCACCCCAAATCGCTACTTCAGGCACTGTCTACGGAGGCCCCGCAAGACTTACATGCCACTCAAGGAAACCCTTGAAAACCAGGCCACGGCGCTCTTGCCTCAACTCCGAAATCCTCGCATGATCCGAGTGATTTCCTACACACTCCCAGCTCTCGACACATACGCATTCGACGCTATAACGGCACGCCGGGTTCGTCTGGAGATTGCTGCGCCGCGAGTTGTGAAATGGGTGGGCGACAAAAGTAGGCCCGTACAGGAGCCTGTTTGAAAGCGACTAGTCGAGTCGTCTAGCGAGTCTGAGTCCGACGCCTGAAGATAGTATTGGTTGAGCCCGGAGTTGATCATGTTATGGAGCACGATGTGGGTAGCTACAGCTTCAGTGGCCCGTTGGTTTCAGCTCACATGGCCCTAAAATATATTACTCAACAAGGTCCAAGGCCACTATTACTTCACAAATGAACCGCCTTTTCCATCTAAAGAGAACCACCCAAGTTGAAGTTTTTCGAGCTGGCGATTGGTGGTCTAGGGTAAGGGGAATGATATCGGCAGAACTTCACCACTCTCTCACTATATCAGTCGGCCAAAATGGCCAAATGCCAGTTCATGTATTTAGAATAAGAGTAAGAGGGGTTGACATGGCATGATACGTGAAGATTGATTCCTTCGCCTTGACTAACTCAGGCCTAGAGAGCCACCACTCTACACAACAGAAGTTGGCTTTGGAGAGTACGTGTTTGATTTGAATAAGGAGGCTTTTAGTTTAACCTTCACTAAACTAGTTAAAATGCAGGGCGTTGACAGAAAAGAATGCGGTTTGGTCGCAAGGGTATGTTGACTCAGCCTTGGAAGGCTGGCATTGAAGCCCCTCAGAATCTTTTTTCTGAGTTCAGTTCCCAAGAAGGGTCAGTCACGTGTGCCGTGTCTTGCACAGACGAAGAGAAGGCGAAGTGGATGTGACTGGCGGGGAACCCGGCTGGTAGGTAGGTAGGTAGGCATGTTGACCCAGCTGCATGAAGCTTCCCCCACTCGGCGAACTTCGGCTTTGTTGTGCTTCGTATGTACCATGCCAAAGGTCTTATGTCTATTGGATCTGAGAAGGCGGTCACGCTGAGTTATGCATGCCACTGCTGCGAAGTGCCACCCATTTCCGAAAATCAGGCTCGGTAAACCACAGTCGAGGCCCTCCAAAGTGCACTTCTACACACCAAATTGCAAATAATAACCTCGCATCTGTCAAGAGATTGGAGAGAGGGGTGTTCCACGGCAGGGCTTGGTGGTGTTGACAAGCACTGCCTTCTAGCGATGCCCGATTCCCCCCCTCCAATACGGAGGGCCATTTCAAAAGT